>JAUZSX010328284.1:0-11205 GCA_034780655.1 Idiosepius hallami | reverse complement strand
CAGACCGGCTTATGTATTAGCCGGACGAATCCATGTCGTCTTGGATATAGGGGTGATAATACCCCAGAACAATTAGGTTGCCCCAAAGGTTCGTGAACACTTTGAAATTTAATTTGCAAAGTAATAACGAAAGTAACAAAAAATGTTCCTAATAAAAAACAACAAAAAATGTTTCCGATAATCATTTTGCAAAACTTCCGCCATCGATTTGCAAGCAAAAATACCATTCAGCCGTCTTTGTATCAAAGAATTCTTGTGTAGGTTTCTTGGATTTTTGCGAAAACCAAATTATTATTACTAGAAACAACTCAGAAATTTTTAAATATGTCCCTAAAGGAGAAACACCTCCAAGCATTTCTGACGCAACAGCTCTATTTTTTAAGTAATTTTTATGATTGACAACTTAAAATGTGAACCGAAACAATGTCTATTTCCATAGAAACTGTTAGGATGAAAACAAGTTCGTAAGTGAGGAAGAGCAATAAAAGTAGTGCAACTTAAGAATGCTCTCGGCAATGATTGCACAATAACTTCCACACCATCCAGTGTATCTCCACAACCAGCCATTTGTATTAACCATCGTCGTCTTTGTTTTTTTTGTTTTTTTGTTTTTTTTGTCACCATTTTATGGGTTTTTGTGGTACTCAAAGATGGTTTTCGTACATTTTTGTCCGAAAAAGCGCGGGCAATTGATCTTTCCTCTCGGGCGGACACGAGGAGAGCTTGAGGCAAAAAAGTGTGCGTTGACCTGGTTTAACTATCAATTAAGGCCCTTGGGAAATTTCAATGGCGTAGCTTAAAAATGTGGGTGTGCATAAGGAACAAAATCTGTTAAAATAGTCAGACATAGAGAAAGATAAACAGAGACGGAAGAAAACCGACAGAGATGATATACATAAAAAAGTAAAAGGGTGTCTAGAGAGTGAGTGAAAGAGAGAGAGAGAGAGAGAAAGAAATACAGGGTTTCCCCCAAAAAAAATGTATAGACACTTTAAATAGTTGTAAACCAGATGTATATTTTTTGGTTTAATTTTCAACATGTAAATGATTTTATAAACATTAATCTATAGTTTTTCACTGCCTATTCTCAAACTGATGTCCTCTAAATGATTTTATAAACATTAATCTATAGTTTTTCACTGCCTGTTCTCAAACTGATGTCTTCTAGTTTTGTCGAGCCACTGCGGGTCACGTAAAGTGATAAAAGAGCACGTCATCGGCTGCTTAGAGGTGCATACATTATTTTGGGACACCCTAGAGAAAGAGGGAAAGAGGAATAAAAGAATTGCCAAACATTTAACTCGTGTAACAAGCGTATAATCAAAGATTTCCTCTCCATGTGCTACTATACCCCCTCCAAAAAAACAATAGATTATAGTTCTTCTGAAGCATCATATAATATATATTAAAAAATAATTTTTTTAAAAAGGGCTTAAATGATGTATAGATTTTGTTATTATATTTTTTATTTGTGATATTTCGAGGATATTACCTCATTTTCAAACATTCCCCCATGCTGCTAGTCCCTCAATGTTTCCGCTCAACTCCGTTGTTTCTTTTTTTTCTCTCTCTCTCTCTTTGTTTATGTTTTGTAGTCATGACGTTTTTTTTTTAATTAACTTTTTCATTCATTAATAATTTTTAAAGTTTGGGGTTTGTAGTGTTTTTACTTTTTTTTCCTCCCACTTTTTTCTTTCTGTGTGTATCTGAGGTGGGGGAGCAGCTTTGTTTTCTTTTTTCCAATTTCAATTAATTTTTTTTTTTTTTACTATTTTGTTCTTTATAAAAATTCACAATTCTTCAATTGTTTATTTATTTATTTATGATTTGGTTAAAAGAATCCGACGAATCGTCATTAAGATATTTGCTTGGTCGCACAGCGAATCTAATCAATCCCTAGTCACCGTGTAGATTGATTGATTGCTATTATGAATACACAGTCACTGCCGACCACAACAACGACGTCCCTCTGCTCTTTCTGGTGCTGTTTTGTGGAGCAGGAAGACCTCCCCTCACACGTTTAGGTTTCAATATGTCTTCCCATTGTAATAGAGTCTTAACAATCACAGAATATTCTGAGAGTCTCAGCCCTCATCTTCTGATTGTTGTGGAGCAGGAAGACCTCTCCTCACACGTTTAGGTTTCAATCTGTCTTCTCATTGTAATAGAGTCTTAACAATCTCAGAATATTCTGAGAGTCTCAGCCCTCATCTTCTGATTGTTGTGGAGCAGGAAGACCTCTCCTCACACGTTTAGGCTTCAATCTGTCTTCCCATTGTAATAGAGTCTTAACAATCTCAGAATATTCTGAGACTTCCAGTCTTCATTTTAGGGAGCAATTCTAACCGAGGTTGTTTTTAGTTCACTTACGGTCGGTCGTTAGAGAGCCTTTCAGTTCGAATGAGTTTGACTGACCGTGCCACGAACCACCGACCAGCCTCGTAGAGTACCTGATATTACTAAGTGGTCGCCCATTTTAGTACTGAACAGGCTTTATGTTGCTTAATTCGATGTTCTGCTGGGAACCAATGTCTTCAACGTGATTTCCCTGTTTCTATTCCTGTGACCTGGCTGTCTTTTTGAGCATAAAATCTTCTCTGTCATCTTTAGGTTCAAATTTAGTTGTTGATGTTTTTCGTCATTACAGATAATTATAAAATGTCTAGTCCTCTCCTAAGCAGGTAACTCGATACCGACGAAGTGCTATTGTTATTTATTCAGCGGAAAATCTTCACTCAAATCGAATCCGTCACCTTTCGATTGATAAAGATTTTTCAATCTCACTGCTTTCGAAATGACCATTCCAAACACAATGGGAATTTACGGGAAAATACTGAAACGTTTTATACGGTCAAGTGGCATTGGAGACACCGGTTCCCGTTAGATCACCGAAGTTAAGCAACGTCAAGCCTGGTCAGTAGTTAGATGGGTGACCATTTAAGAATACCAGGTACTGTATCTTGCGCCGGGACGGGAAATACCCAGGTTAGTGTCTGGGGGCACAGTTAAACCACTGGGTTGATGTACCCTTAGTCTTTGGTTAGACAAGCATCTATACATGCGGCTAGGGACCGCTTGTGAAGTTCAAATTCCCATGAGACTCAACACTGAATCGTGTGTGTTTAGTGGTTGAGCAGGTTAAACCTGCATGGGTTAGTATGCCGACACACACACACACATACACATATACACAGCGATATAGATGATATATAGATATAGATAGATATAATGGTTTACAGGTTGTGCGTGTGTTTGTGTGTTTAACCCTTTCGACCCTAAGGGGCCGATATTTCGGCCTTAGTAACCGAAGGCAAAAAAAGACACACATATATTTCGACCCCAATATGGTTCTTTAATAGAACAACTCTAAGTGACTACTTGGTAATATTGATAAGTCAGGATCCAAAGATGGAGGTTGAAATATTGTTGTGTGTGTGTGTGTCTTCTTTTGCCTTAAGTCGCCAGGGCCGATATATTGGTTCTTTAGGGTTTTAAGGGTTAAATATGGGTATGTACGTTTATGTATATATTTTTATAGAGACCCATTTATATGTGTGTGTGTGCACGCACATGTAGGTACGTATGGGTGTAGAATAGATTTTATGTAGATAATACTGGTCCCATTTTCATTTTATGTATAATTGACGAAAATCAAAATAAAATAAGCTGATAGTGTCATGTTTAGTAAGCCAGCTTAGTTCAAAGGTCAAACTCTAAACCCGAAATCTCTATTTGGTTGGTTAGGGGTCGTCACCTTTTCTTAGGATACAGCTTACATTAAGTGTCTGTCTTTTCTTTGTGGCTCACAACGGATAAAACTTGAGAGCGAACAACAACCGCTACGGAAGAATAAGCATCATAACAATATGGCCGTCCAGTCTTGAACGAACGAAATAGAAAAAAAAAGAGTAAATATTAATGAAAATGAATGAGTCAATAAAAGTTAAGAAAAACGAAGACGTGAAATTATCATTTAAGCGGATTGGTCCTAATTTAACTCAAAATCTTTTTATTGAAAATATTAAAAAATGAAGAAGAGAAAAACTTCAGTGGATTGATCATAATAATTTAACCCTATAAACCCTAAAGAACCGATATATCGGCCTTGGCGACTTAGGGCAAAAGAAGACACACGCACGACGATATTTTAACCTCTACCTTTGGATCCTGCCTTATCAATATTACCAAGTAGTCACTCAGAGCCCTTTAAACCCAAACGAAACGATATATCAGCCCTGGCGACTTAAGGCAAAAGAAGACACATACACAATATTTCAACCTCCATCTTTGGATCCTGACTTATCAATATTACCGAGTAGTCACTCAGAGCCGTTCTATTAAAGAACTATATTAGGGTGGAAATATCAGAGTGTCGTTTTTGGCTTGGGTTATTAAGGCCGATATATCGGTTCTTTAGGGTCGAAAGGGTTAATTCAAAACTTTTCATATACATTATTTAAAAACTACCCTATACTTTTGGCCCCTAACTTATAAAAATTACCAAGTAGTCGCTTAGAGCCGTATTGTTAGTTTAATATATTAGGGTCAAAATATTGGCGTGTCTTCTTTTGCCTTATGTCATCAGGGCCGATAAATCGTCCCATTAGAATTCACTGGATTAAAAGCAATAATACAGGTGTATTTCAATGTTGTCTAAGCTTTTCAGAGTGACTTTTTGACCTTCGACCAAATCAACCCAACATTATGCGTTGTGGGGCAAAAGGTCTTCATCTCTCTAAGCTTCCGTGACTTCTACTGGGGAGGGGGGTGAAAGAAAGAATTGGGGACGGGCAAACAAATACACAAGGTCCCTTGAAAGTTATACTATTTTTCCTCGACTATCATGGCGGTCACTCGTTGTCGAGTATGTCTGTCCTCCGTCTTGGTTCTGTGGACCCTTTCGGAAGGACGCTTATGCGTGATGTCTTTTAACGTGGGGAGACTGATGACGCACCTGCAGTCACCACACGGCCCCTTGCCCTTTCCCTCGATTACAGATGTTGCACATTTGTGAGAATTTTATTTTAAAAACACGATTTTTAATCCTTTGCACCCCGAATTATCAAAACACCAAGTAGTCGCTCAGGGTCGTTTTATTAGATGAACATATTAAAGCCAATATATTGGTGTGTCTTCTGATGCACCCCGAATTATCAAAATCACCAAGTAGTCGCTCAGGGTCGTTTTATTAGATGAACATATTAAAGCCAATATATTGGTGTGTCTTCTGGTGCCTTAGGTTTTCAGGGTCGATATATCGGCCTCTTAGATTCCAAAGGATTAATAGAACTGTCATTTATGTTGAGTAAATATTGTTGAATTGAATCAAAATAACTGCAATTGATCAGATTTGAGGATAGCAAAAGTTTCAATATCCAGTTTGTGGATTTAACCTTTGAACCCTAACTTATTAAAATTACCAAGTAGTCCCCCAGAGCCGTTATAGTAAAGAAAGCCACATATTAGAGTCAAATATTGGTGTGTCTTTTTTCCCTTGTGTTGTCTGGGCCGATATATCGGTCCCTTAGGGTTCAAAGGATTAGGATTGAAATAATGAATTAATTAGTGCAACAAAATTTCGTTCGGAAAAAGTTATGAAATTCTTTTTTTGTGTGATTTTAAACACTATATTTTATCCTATAGACCTTAAGAGACCGATATATCGGCCCTGACAACATAAGGCCAAAATCCCTGCTACTTCTGAATTAAAAGTGAAATTATTCATTGACAAGAGCGCCTTTTACAATCGTGCTAATTAAATACATAACATTACTTTTAATCCTTTGAACACGGACTTATCAAAATGACTAAATAGTCACCCAGAGTCGTTATATTAGATGAACATATTAAAACGAAAATATTGTTGTGTCTTCTTTTGCCTAATGTCGTCAGGGCCGATATATCGACCCCTTAGGACTGAAAGGGTTAAAACCAATACAGTAGAACACCAATAGTTTGGTCTTTGAAATGCTCCAAACTATTTTCAAAGTTTGGGGTTGCAAACTCTTGGATAAGTGCTATATTTGGTTTTTATTGTTGTTAAAATAACAGACATGGAATTTTTGGTATTTAATATCAGTTAATAAACAAACTTATTTTTAATTCTTTTTTTTTCTTCTTGTTTTCGAACAAAAAGCTTAGTTATGGAGTCGAGTGTCTTGATATGATTTCTCAGCCTTTTTCGAAACATTTTTAGTCCTCCTTGGACATTTAAGAATGTATATTTTTGGTCAGTAATATGTTCGTTCCGTGTTCCCTGGAAGCAGATACTTTGTTGCTATAAGCTACGTCGTATTGTGTCTTACACAAGACTAGTCGAAATGTATGGCTGATAGTTCTAACAAGTTGTCTCATTATATGGAATTGATTGTATTTAAAACAAAAATTAATAGTAATTCCTTCTCAATGTCAATACTCGCTGCTAGGTTATTAAAGGTCTATTAAAACAACAGTTAAAACAAACCTCGTGTGAAATTAAACAAATCTATTCGCTTGAATATCAAACACAGCAATCAACTCATTTAATGCTAAATTATTTCGAAAGTTAATCCACTATTAAAAATTACTTATACCATCGTATATAACAGTGGTCCCCAACCCCCGGGCCGCGGACCGGTACTGGGTCGCAGATCAATTGGTACTGGGCCGCAGAAGAAACAATAAATTATTTCATTTTTTGAAATTATTTTTCATTATCTGAATCTAGTCTACTTTCCTTCAGGACTAGTATTTTGAAAAATTAGTGAATTTAACCCACAAAGGTAGCAATATAAGTAAGAAACAGATGCCATTTGAAAGTTTCTTATAAAAAACTCATAAAGTAGGCCATACTCCCAGGCCGCGGTAAAATTGTCAAGTTAAATTGTCACGGGCCGCGGTTAAAAAAAGGTTGGGGACCACTGGTATAAAGTATTGAATTTTGTTGATGTGTCCAGACTTTTGGGACATACTTCCTATTCTTTATCAAAAAGCAAAAAAAAAAATTTTTTTTTACATGTCATCAACCCATTTGACCCTAGAGGGGCGTTTTATCGGCCTTAGTAACAAAAGGCAAAAAAAAAACAAAAAAAAAACACACACACTGTCATTTCGACCCTAATATTTTTCTCTAATAAAACCTATTTCTGGATGACTACTTGGTAATATTGCCAAGTCAGGATCCAAAGGTAGAGGTTGAAATACCATTGTTGGTGTGTGTCTTCTTTTGCTTTAAGTCGCCAGGGCCGATATATATATGGGCTTTTTAAATCAGTGTTGCCCTTCACCTAGAGGAGTTACTTGGAGTCAGAGTTTCTATCTTTAAGCCTTTTTTGCCATAATAAGGACCACAATGTAATGGTGTTTCCCTGGGCTTTTTAAATCAGTGTTGCCCTTCACCTAGAGGAGATATTCTCAATAGCCTTTTTTGCATACAAGGCAGTGGCGTTTCCCTGGCCTTTTATAGTCAGTGTTGCCCTTCACCTAGAGGAGTTACTTGGAGTCAGAGTTTCCATCTCTTAGCCTTTTTTGCAATAACAAGGCCTACAATGTAGTGGTGTTTCCCTGGGCTTTTGTAATCACTGTTGTCCTTCACCTGGATGAAACACGTCCCCGAGTTAACGAACTCCATCTGCCCACCGTCATACACTGTTTTTAATTTTTTTGTTCATTCCTTTAACCGTGATCAGGTGGAAAGGTTATCTGCAAAATGCATTTTTAGAAATCGTTCTTTTTGGGTCGGATTGAAATTTCAAAAATATTTCTGAAATGATTTTTTTTCATGAACTGAAAATATAATAAAATTCATATTTAAATTTAAAAATTTAAATCTAAATTAAAAAATCTTTAAGTGATTACAAAGTGAGAAGTAAATATATTTTAAATTCCATGTGACGTCACTTTTTCCAAGGCTTTAAAAACTTTCTTCTTTAACTTCTTTTTTTTTCTTTCTTTCTTTCTATAATTTCTTCTTCCTCCCTTTCTTTCGTTCTTTCTTTCTTTCTTCCTTCCTTTCTTTCTTCCTTGCTTCCTTTCTTTCTTTCTTTCTTTCATTCTTTTTCTTTTGTTCTTTCTTTCTTTTCTTCCTCCCTCCTTTCTTTCTTTACTTCTTCCTTTCCTTCTTCCTTTCATTCTTTTCTTCTTTGTTTGTTTGTTTCTTTCTTCCTTCCTTTCTTTCTTTTCTTCTTCCTTCCTTTCTTTTCTTCTTTTTTTGGTTTCTTTGTTTCTTCCTTCCTTCCTTCCTTCATTCTTTCCTTCCTCCCTTCCTTCCTTCCTTCCTTCCTTTCTTTCTTTCTTTTCTTATTGACCCATTTTTAAAAAATCGTCTTAAATTTAGTCTAAGGTTTATTTAAAATTGAAATTGTGTCTGCAATTAAATAATCGGTTGATAATTAATTAAGAATCATTCGTTTAGGATTTATTCATAATATATAAATAAATAAATATTTACCTATATAAACAAATAAATGATAAGTAAAATTACATAAATAAATAAATAAATATTTACCTATATAAACAAATAAATGATAAGCAAAATTACATAAATAAATATTTACCTATATAAACAAATAAATAATAAGTAAAATTACATAAATAAATAAATATTTACCTATATAAACAAATAAATGATAAGTAAAATTACATAAATAAATAAAGAAATATTTACCTATATAAACAAATAAATGATAAGCAAAATTACATAAATAAATATTTACCTATATAAACGAATAAATGATAAGTAAAATTACATAAATAAATAAATAAATAAATAATAAGTAAAATTACTTAAATAAATAAATAAATAATAAGTAAAATTACATAAATAAATAAATAAATAAAGTAAATTTGCATTAATTCAACAAAACGAAAAATTAATTTTGAAATAATATTGAATAAAATTTTATCACTTAAAAATAAAAGACAATATTTTAAAAAACTTCGAGATTTATTTTATTTTTATTTTTATTTTATTTTATTTTTTCTTTCGAATTTTTAAAATGTTCTAAAATCTTGTTTCCATGGTGATCAGATTTTATTCGATGTTGCGTCACTTTTTTTTTTAAAATGAAACTTTGTTCTTTCTTTCTTTCTTTTTTTTTCTTTTTTGTTGTTCTTTCTTTCTTTCTTTTTTGTTGTTCTTTATTTTCTTTCTTCCCTTCTTTCTTTCTTTTTTCTTTTTTACTTCCTTTCTTTTTTTTTTCTTTTCTTTCTTCCTTTCTTTTTTACTGAACCTTTTTTTAAAATCAAATCATAGTCTTTTGGAGAACTTTTTCATGTTCTAAAATTTTGTTTCCATGGTGATCAGATTTTATTCGATGTTGCGTCACTTTTTTGAAATGAAACTTTATTCTTTCTTTCTTTCTTTTTTCTTTTTTGTTGTTCTTTCTTTCTTTTTTTGTTCATTCTTTCTTTCTTTCTTTTTACTTCCTTTCTTTCTTCTTTTTTTTTTCTTTCTTTTTTTGTTCCTTTTTTTTTGTCTATCGAACTTTTAAAATGTTCTAAAACTATTGTTTCCATGATGACAATATTTGAAACTTTTTTAATTTCTTCTTTCTTTTTTTCTTCCTTCCTTCCTTCCTTCCTTCCATCCTTCCTTCCTTCCTTCCTTTCTTTTCTTTTTTCTGTCTGGAGAATTTTGAAGATTCTAAAATATTGTTTCCATGGTGACAATATTTATTCGTTGATTTGGAACATTTGTTCTTGAATTTCTTCTTTCTTTCTTTCCTCCTTTTTTTTCTTTCTCTCTTCCTTCCTTTCTTCCTTTTTTTTTTCTTTCTTTTTTCCTAACTTTTTTTTTTCTTTCTGACGAACTTTAAAAAATGTTCTAAAATATTGTTTCCATGGTGACAATATATTCTCTTTCCTGATTTGAAACTTTTGTTTCTTTCTTTTTTTCTTTCTTTCTTCCTTCCTTAATTTCTTTCTTTCTTTCTGTCTTTCTTTCTTCCCTTTTTCTTTCTTTCTTCTTTTCTTTCTTCCCCTCCCTCTCTCTTTACATCTTTATTTATTTTTGTCTTTCTTTCTTTTTTTGTTTCTCCCTTTCTTCCTTTCTTTCTTTCTTTTCTTATTGACCCATTTTTAAAAAATTGTCTTAAATTTAGTCTAGGATTTTTTTAAACTTAAGTTTAAAAAAATCCTAGACTAAATTTAAGACAATTTGTGTCTGCAATTAAATAATCGGTTTATAATTAATTAAGAATAATCAATGGTTTATGATTTAGTAATAATAGAAAATAAATTCATTTCTAATGCTTTTTAATACTAAATTCAGAGAGAGAGATAGAATCAGAAAGACAAAAAGAAAGAGAAAAATACCCTTTAGAGGGTGGGGGTTGGGTTAGAAATAAAAAAAATAAATGAAATTTGAAAAAATAAATTATTATATTTTTTATTTTTACCGAAACTTTAAAATGGCATCGATTCCCCTCCACCCAACCCATCAATCTATGAATAGGATGCCCCACCCCTGATACCCAAGGTGAGGATTAGAAAGCAAATATCTACGAGACACACTGGCTAGCTGACAGACAGACAGACAGACAGACAGACAGACAGACTGATTGACAGACAGACAGACTGACAGACTGATTAACAGACAGACTGATTGACAGACTGACAGACAGACTGACAGACTGATAGAATGACTGACATACAGGCTGATTTACTGACGGATTGACAGACTAACAGACAGACTGATTGATAGACTGACAGACAGAATGAAAGACAGACAGACTGACTTAGAGACTTACAGACAGACAGAGAATGAGATAAAATAATTGGAATGAAAGAAAGAAAGAAAGACTTCGGATTGCTTTCTGTTTTGATAGATGTTTGTTTTGCGGTGTGTTTCTTAAAGGGCTTCATCTCTCCCTTCCCCCAACCCACTCTAACTAACACCACCAGCACCATCATCATCACAATTAACATCATCATCATCATCATCATCATCATCATCCTCCACATCATCATCATCATCATCATCATCATCATCATCATCATCATCATCATCATCCCAATCATCATGATCATCCCAATCATCATCCCAATCATCATGATCATCATCATGATCATCATCACAATCATCATCATCATCATCATTACCATCATCATCATTACCCTCATCATCATCATCATCATCATCATCATCATCATCATCATCATCATCATCATCATCATGGTCAAATAAGAGGATGAACATCACAATCATTATGGTAATCAAAATGAAGA
>JAUZSX010328253.1:0-11209 GCA_034780655.1 Idiosepius hallami | reverse complement strand
ATATGCTTTTTGTTAAAAGAATATTCTCTAACGAAATATATGCAAAGAATATTCTTTTGTAAAAGAATATGCTTGTCTCAGCCCTAGTGATGACTACGAAGAAAAAGATTTTGAACAACAAGAGTTGCACGTTTTAACGATCCCACTTCAGTCCTTCAAGCTCTTCAACTTAAATGGAATAATCTAAAAAAATAGGTGGAATTACTCTTAGAACACCCTATTACTTTTAGAATTATGATTTTTGATGAGTTGAAGTCAGAATAACTTAAAAGAAGATGATAATTAAGATTGATCTAATAAATTCAGACAAGCAATATCCACTATCAAAACATCACTGAAGATGAGGGTAGAAGTCCAAATAAATTGAATGAAGATAATAATCTAGATTCATCGAATAATTTTTTTACCAGTGGTTTCCAACTTTTCTCTCAAACCTACATCCCAAAGTAATTTTTACTGCAACCTTGCACCCGTTTACATTTGAACTTTATTCAATGTTAAATGGTGTGGGATCATACTTAATTTTATGGAAAGCAGATATTTATTTCACTTTCTAATTTATTATACGAAAAAAAGGCTTACAGAAAAGAAACATAACACATATATGTTTATTGTCCTTCGAAAGTGACTTGTCACGGGTTACTGCGTATTTGATGAGAGTAACAGCGTGATTGGCTGATTGAAAAACTAAATAGCGTAACAGCATGGAATTAAAAGTTTAAATAGAAAGAGTTTGTTGATTGATTGAAGGGGGTAACTTTGGTTTATGTTGGGTTTTATGATTAGATGGATGGGTGTTTGTTTGATTAGTTTAACTATTATCTCGCGCAGATGGGGCTCGTTAACTCCTCTGGAGAGTATCTAATCTAGGTGAATTACAAGACTGATTTAAAAAGCTTTAAAAAGGTCCTCCAGGTAGGGGGTCGAGCATTGGGCAAGTGACTCTTTCTCATAAAAACAAGAGTGCTACGGAAACAGCAAAAAACAAATTTGCTGCCCAACGCACCACTAGGTGTAATAGTTGAGGCTTTATTGGTTATGTGGAGGAGTGGGGATGTTAGTAGTTGAGGGTTAATAATGGAAAGATGTATCGTTGTCTCCAAGGAATTTTGTCTCGCTGACTCATCATTGTGGAAAATAAGCCAAAAAGCACTCCAACGCATTCACACGCGCACACACAGACAGCCACAGACACATGTACATTCACATATACACACACAGACACACGCTTATGACACACACACACCCATATATACACACGCATATACTCGCATGCACAGGCCTAAGATCTTTATTCTTGTATTTTTGCTTTATCCCATTTCTTAGAAATATACTGTTGTTGCCAGGTTAACGAGGAAAATGAAAATCTGTAAATTTAATATCAAAATGACAATGAAGATTTTTTTGAAAGATCTTTTTTTCATAGAAAATTGTATCTAATGAAATTGTCACGGTTTTATTATTTTTAGGTACACTAGTTCTGAAAGGTTCAAAGTAACGTTTTCTGAGCCAGTGTATAAAACTGAAAGACAAAACAGATGGTTTGCTTGTTGTAAGAACTGTGAGGCCGTACGCTGATGGTTTGAGGACTGAATCATCCGGGAAACGCTTTTCTTAAAAAAAATACACTTTAATGGCTAGGAAAAGTTGAAAGGTCAGGAGAGTAGAGGGTATTGGATAGGATTTTACAGCCATACGACTGGGTTTCTAATCTGGCGACATATGTATGTCCAGTCGGATATCATCGACGTAGATGACCCAGATGAGTGAATCGTGGATCATGTTGTGACTATAGCTAATTTAATTTCTGCAAGTTATATAACCTATTAGGTACTGACACACATTAGTTCCCCATTTTAATGCACAAACGGACTCATTCCTGCCCTGCCTAATGTGTTGAACCTGAACCCCTGATACCATGATCCCATCCTTTCATACATCAACAGTCCTTATCTTTTGCAGGAAAGTTGTATCATTGGAGTGTGCGATGGACCTAAGTGCCATTGTAAAGTTTTTCTTTAAGGGGCCGTCGCGGAGTTGGAAGAATACATCAGTGCCCTGTGAGTGGCAGGTGGATTTATAGTCAACCCATCGTTGCATAAATTTGGCAAAGCCTCACCTGAATCTGCCTTAGCTGGACTCCTCTTCGTTTCTGTTGACCGTATTTTATATTTTTTCAGTAAAAAACAATGCACATGTCTTATTCATTGCTTTGTGTTAATAGGGATTGGTCACATTTCTTTGACTTACTGACGTTATTTAATTTTCATTCAGATTCCATTTTTGTCAACTAATACTAGTACCAAGATAACATTTACTATGCTCCTTACTGCTACAAATAGACGTAATTAAATTTTCATCAAGATTAAAGTGTCAACTACAAATACTTGTGTATATATACTTTTTTATGCTACATACTTTTATACTGACATATCTGATATTGTGAAACAGACCTAGTTTAAATCTTTTTTTTTTAAGTAATGAGAAGATCTGTTATGAGTAATTGAACGATTTATATTTGATGTTATACGTGCATCCTTTCGAATATATTTTCTGGATATTTAATTTGATTAATTATTGTCCACTTCCCCCCCCCCTATGAACTGTTTTCTGGTAGACGTATGTCTTATCCTTTTGATAAAAATCTTTATCTTGTCTTAACCTAATTCAGATAAAAAATACAGCATATGTAAAAATGAACATTTTTTTACTTAAATAAATGACAAAAATAACCACAAAAATATCGTTCTTCCTTTTTCATTTCTAATAACGAAAATAATCTCAATACTTAGTATGTTGTGTTTAAGCAAGTTAATACTGAACGTTGATAAAGTCATGGACATTGTGGCACCCATGTAAATTCAGCAAATAAATCTAAATCAATTGACTTTATTTTGTTTGATTTACTTTGATAAAAAAAACTTATTTTATCCATAACTGACTTGCAACACCACATGTAAAAAAACTATCTCTTAGACAAAATTTTGAAAGTAAAATTAAATTAATTGATTTAAAAATATAGAAAACTATTTCTTTTTTTAATTAATTACTTAAAGATTAACATTTTTCCATTATCAAAATTAAATCTAAACTCGATAAATTTTAGTTGACAAATACGAAACAAAAACAACCATTAAAAAAATAAAATTTTATTGAATAAAAAAAAAATCATATTTGATGTTCATTTTTTATTTTTTTTAGATGTTATAATTGAAGTTTTTAATTATTTTAATTTGTACTTGATATTTCTAATTTCTTATTTCATGTTTGGCATTTTGATTTTTTTAATTAATTACATTATTTTATACTAAATTTGTATTTTTTTAAATTTCTTATTTAGTACTTAATATCGTATAGTAATATGAGAATCCGAGTCCCGAGTTGCTTGAAAAATCGGAATGGTATAATATTTATTAAAAATTTTATACCTGGCAAAAATTAAAGAAGATAAAAGTACAACTCGCAGGAAAGCATTAAAGGAACCGGGTTGTACTCTACGCTTCGAGTCTATAGAATGGCTTCTGATGATACAAGAATTATTTCATTTTGACTCAATAATATCTCGTTCAAAGTCTAATAAATGATAATAATGAAATGAATGATAAGAATGGAGGATTGGTAAGAGCCTGGACTCTGAAATCATATTACACTGTTTTGAACCGCAGTCAAAACCCTCACATTTACTTTCAGCTGCTTCGAGCAAATGAAGCTTATTAACTCAGGAAAGTAACTTATCTAGTTGAAGGGTAAGACTGATTACAAAATCTCAGGAATATAATGAGAACATAAAATAGCCTTGTGTCTAACTTTGTTTAGTTCTAGACCAAGTAAATTTAATCAAAAAAATAATAATGATAATAGAAGTGAGATAAAAACCAGAGGAGAAGTAGTATCATACAGTCTTTGACTGTGATGGATCAGAATCTCCTGAAACTTCACACAGGTACTTGTTGTCACCCTGATTCCAGTGTAGTCCACTGGTGTTTGACAACTTTCAAGCGACCTGGCTGACCAGCGTGGGAATTCAGGTAATATTAATGATACTCTAGATATAGAATTATTTATTAATGGTTAAAAAGTAATGATCTTTAGAATAGTGAAAATTTCACCTGCAAAATATGATATGAGGGATTTAACAAATATAACTACATATTGAAACTGAAACCTTTATATTTACTTGGTCGGACACTAACTAAAGTTAGGCACAAAGCCATTTTACGTGCCCATTGTATCCCTGGGATTTTATAATCGGTGTTGCCCTTCACCTAGATGAGTTACTCTCCAGAGTTAACGAGCCTAATCTGCCCAGGGCAGCATAAGGTAAAAGCAATGGTTTTGACTAGGATTTGGACTCTTATAATACGACTCCAGAGTCCAAGCTTTTACCAATGCTCCATCATCTCTGTCCGTAACCTATATTATATAACTGAATACTTTTAAATATATTTATTTGATAGTGTCAAAAAATCTAAAATCATAATATTGTTACCATGTGAGAAAGACTATATAGATATAAGAATACATGATATTGTACATCTGTTTTATGTTTGCAGTTGCTGCGATCATTGGTTGATGAAGAACGACCAAAGAATAGAAACTTATTTATGATTGCAGCAACTGTAGCAGAGTTATTCTAAAGTATCTATGTCTATTTCTACCAATATTTACAACATGATTCCATGAATAGTAACAAACGACATCTGACTGCATTTTATTATAATTTCCTGTCTATTCTCACCTTTGCATGTTAAAGACTGGAGTGTTACATGATATTGCACTTCTGTTTCATATATTTGCATGAGGGGCAACGAGAACGCATTTCAGCGATAGCTGGGGTCATCCCTGGCCAGAAGAATGACGAATCTGCACTCGAGCACATGGTGGTTACGCTCTGGTGAGAAGAGTGCAGTGTCTGGAGCACTCGGTTGCGAATTGGCGGAATGATGATTCAGTTCTTGTAAAGGCATACCCCATCACACTCGAAAATTGATGACTCGGAATTGATGGTAGGGTTGGATGTCCTCAGGGAGGTCCCGTGGATGATCGGGGAAGCCCTGGTGGATGGCCTCTGTTAACCGGATCATGGATGCCTCGCTGGATGTTGCAACGCGAACATCATCCCATGTGATCGATTTGATCACTTCGAAATTAGTGATGGCTTCCTGAAGTCCGAAGTGTCATCGTTTTGAATGCAGATTGTAACCTGGATATCATGTGACAGGTATGGTAGTGAGCAGTCGACTCGATCGTGCTGAGACATTACCGGCTCTTTATCATCCATGTCATCAGGGATCGTGAGTTGAGTTGCCTTGCTGACTGGGTGTCTAGATAGGCCGTCAGCTGCGGGATGACGAACTTCTATGATGTGTATCACCCTGAATCGATAGCGGAGCGATTTTTCCTTCAGATTTCCCAGCCTTGGTTGAAGAACGACCAAAGAGTAGAAACTTATCTAAAAAATGAGAACTATTACATAGCAACATCATCATAGAATGTAGAAAGACTATATAGGTATAAGAATGAGAACTCTTACATAGCAACATCCTCATCGATTGTCATTGTCGTTTTTATTGTTGCTTTTACTTCTTTTCTCTTTCACACTATCTTATCTACTTTTGTTGTAGTGTATTTACGTTTAAATGAAATGATTCGGCTTCATATTTTTCTCAGAGCACTATTATAGATCTTCACAATTAGTTTGTTAACAACCTATAGCAGTTAACGCGAACTACTTAACTATAAATGCTGATACAAATTCTGGTCAAGTTTGACCAACTAGTAATTTGATAACTCGTATATTTATTAATTTCTATGTCCTCACAGTTAAGCAGCCAACGAGTGCATCTACATACAATTAGTAATGCAGGGATTCGAAAATCAAACTAGTTCCCTTTTCCGTATCATTTTTTCCACCTGTCATGTTCTGTCCTGACCCCAACTCGCGTCAATGAATTCAATTAGTTTGATTTTGCTATATGCCATTCGTGATTTCCATTTGTCATAGCTATACAGTAACATCATTGGTTAAGGGCAAAATATATCAAAATAATTTTTTTAAAAAGCAGTAAATAAGGCCACAGACTTTTTAGTCGGTATTTTTTTTATCATTATACTATCATTAACTAACTCCAGGTGTGTCAAAACCCCAGGCTAACTGACACCATACAGTGTTTAACTATGTTGAAGTGGATTCTTCTGGAGCATCACGAGAAGACTTGTTGTCACTTTAGTCAAAACCACCGACCAAGAACAGCATGCAAATGCTGTGTGTAACCTGTGTGAGAACTTAATACTATTACTACTACTACTGATAATAATAATAATAATAATAATAATAATAATAGTATTAATAGTCCACATTTACACGGATTGGATTGTTTCAATTTGATAGAGGAGTTAAATAGCAACTAAAATCAGGTTTGTAGCGGTAATATAATATAGTTTGCATAAATTCTCTTCTCTGATTGGTCTATCTTTTACATACCTAAGTATAAATGTTAACGGCAATAGCAAATAGCTATTAGACCAAAATATTTGAAAAAAACTACCAAAGAATACTCTTCATATCCAATAAAAAAAAGTGATCGCATGAAAGTATAAACAGTGTTATTCGATTTTCCTCGAAACTTAATAGATTTAAATTTATTAGATTTTTAAGTTGGGGAGATGAATAAGAAAAAAATAGGGTTAATATTCCTCGAACGCCAAAGCCATTTCATCTTTCTTTAAAATACAATTAAACCTCAAAGGAAAACCTTATACCTACTTTTGCTCGTTTCAATAATTTCAAAGAACATATTTTGTTCTCATTAAAGGAAAGAAGCGGATAAAAGCAAGTAAATATAATTTAATTATTAACATATTGATTCCTTAACATAAAGATTTCATGCCAACACTTTGAGATATTATATCACCTTCAGATGTTGCAACGCGAACAGTATTTTTTGTTGGGGGCGGTCGACGTGGCCCAATGGATAAACTGTTGGACTTTGGAATCGTAGTACGCGAGTTCGAATCCAAGCCGCTCCGTCTAAGGTGACATGTCGACTAATACCCTTGGGAAAGGTATGAATCTCTATCTTCCCTCCAGCTATGGATTAAATAGTGTAAGTTGAGTTATTCAAAAATCAATGTCTGTATAAAAAATATTTATCAAAAGTAATACTTGTTCAATTGATTTAAATGACCCATAAAGGTTAATATGCAATTAGATACAAAAAACAAACCCCGTATTTCTAAGGCGTCAAGGATAGAGAAATTGAGGTTGAGTAGAATAGTGAGTAACGTCATGAATTCAGAAATTATAGTACAGATTTTCAATCTTCATTCAGTCTATATGACCTCATGTGCTTTTGAAAATATATGAATGGATAATGCTTGCTATTAAATCGGAGCTTGCTTAACACCATTACCAAAATTACCCTTATCACCACCGACACCATAAATTCAGCCACAGAAAACATCACCAACAACAACATTTCCATTACCGATACCATGACCATCGACACCATTACCCCATTCAAGGAAAACTCTACTACAGACACTACCGACACTCTCACCACCACATCTACCACATTTTTCTTTTACTACAAATTGAGAAATGATGTTTGTTTTTGAGCAATAGGAACTCCCCTTACCCGTTTTAAACTCAGGTTAGTCCTCCCGTACTCATAGAGTACTTGCTAGCACAGAGTATTCTATGACACTGAGTCTTCACCCTACTAGATAACCCTATTCAAGGAAGATTTTAGCCACCAAGCAGCTGTGATATTTTGTCCTGAACCCAACTCGTTGTCAATGAATTCGAGTTAAAGTCATAATAGATTCGTCTGTTCATACCACGAAACCCCGACCGACCTGGTACAATACTTACAATTCCTAAATGGTTGGCCATCTTAATACAGAACACATCCTACATCGATTTACTTTGGCGATCTGACGGGAATCGGTGTCTTTACTATAGACTGTGACAAGTCACTGTGCATTTTCTAAATTGATCTCAAGCCAGAGGTTGGTACTGAATTTAGCCGATTTTTTTCATTGTTGGGGAAAGGCATTTGGAATTTGATGCCAAATTTAGTAAAGACTCATTGAAAAATGGCGTCTTTTCAAGATAAACAACTATAGACACTTATTTGCAATCATATTATTAAATCAATCTATAAATGCACCAATTATAGACATACAGTAATAAAACACACACACACACATTTATTTATTTATTATTTTTTTTACTAATGTGATAATTTTGTCACGAAAAAAGAAAGAAGAAAAGACTCGGTGCATTATTTATATAGTATGAATATGGAAATTTTCCGTTCTGATAAGTGTTACTATTTATCAATACTCGACTTGGTTAAAGAGTATTGCTGGTTAGAGTAGTCATGAAGCCAAGAGCCTTTAATCACAGTCACTTTCTCTTCTGTTTAATCAACAAAGTTATATATATCGAGAGACTCTTCGCATTAAAGACACGAAGAGGAAGGGGATTAATGAAAAGTGCTCAATACTTTAGTAAAGCTTTAAAAATCTTGAATAGTATTCCCTACCCGAATTTCACCATCAGGATCGTAAGGAGAATTGATTTTAATATTGGTCTAGAATGAAATGGTAAAAATATTGTGAGATACAAAAAACACACAAGGATAAATAAGTAAATATATACCAAACCGGTGTAATGGAAGTGATGTAGATAAAAATGTTTGTATAAACATATAATCGTGATAAGGGGTAAACTTATTAGTATGGAATTGAATAGAAAAACGATATAATAATAATTTTTGGGTTAAACTTGGGAAAATGAATCGGTGAAGTGGAAATACACCCAACGGTCTTATGGTCAGATAAACGTAGAGTCAAAAACCTGATAGTCTCCAAAGGTCGTTGACTCTATCTGCGTATATACTAAACACGCTGTATCTATGATATTGAGCACGTTAACTATAAATATAGGCAAAACTCTTTTCCACAGATTAATATATATATGCGTGTCAATGTGTATAAATATATATACACATTAAGATATATGAATATATATGTCAGTTTTTCGAATGAATCTTTCAAGTATTATTTATATGTGCGTGTGTATGTATATATTCATTTACACGTATACATGCACGCACATAAACACATAGATGTTTGTGTGAGGTTGCATAATGTAGTGTGTGTATAGTTCATATTTTTGAAATGATAAGTAATATAAAAATATGTAGTTTGCTTTTTTAAATAATGTATTTTGTATTTTGTTTGTATCTCATCGTTCATAAGAGCAGGTGTTCTTTGTGTAAAAGTATTAGTAAAATCCCAAAATGAATTTATTGCATTTGCAGTAGAACGCTTTCCAGACAGAGAAATGTTAATTATATTTAAGGTGAACTATTTTTTATTCATCTTTCTCTATATCTGTATATGTATGTATATGTAAATCTTCTTCTTGTTGTTCTTTTTCCGTTCTATGCTTTCGTTTCTTTGACTTTTAATTTAAAAGCATACCTTAGAGTTATTTCAGCTGTATAAATATTATTTATGCTAATCTTAGTATGTTTATGGTAAAGTTATTTTTCTTAAAACTTATCAGCAAATATTAAATGTGTATTTTATGTAACTACGTGTTGTTGAAAACCTTCTAGACAATACAAAGCCCCTCTTCAATGCTAAAAAACAATAAACTACTGAAAAAATTCAAATGTAATTCATCTGTTAATGTAGGACTTTTATATTTTATTACGTTTAGAAAGTTAATGAGTATCAATGATTGCCTGATTTGTTTTAAAACAAACAGGGTTGCAGTAGCCTTTCCCAGCTCAAATTTCTCTGAAATTGAATAACGAGATGTGTTTGATGAGTTAGAGATCGTCACTTTTTTCCACAATGATTAACGGTTCTAAACATTTTGTTAATAAGTTTTAGAGTACAGGCTCTGACTTTAGATTGTTTTTAGATTATATGTTTACTGTTATTTTTTTAAACGCAGTGTAATATATTTTATAATCGTAGAAATTTGAGAGATTGAAAAACTCGTATACCCCAGTATACCGATAAAAAGTTTTTAAATAAATGGATTTTGTTGCATTCCGTAAGATTTACATATCATATTTACTTGAGCACTGAACCAAGTTAGGCACAAGGCCATTTTTACGTGCTCTATGTCCCTGGGCTTTTTTAATTCAGTGTTACCCTTCATCTAGATGAATTGCTCTTCCGAGTTGACGAGCTTCATCTGCCAGAGACTGCTAAAGTGAAAGTAATGGTTTTTACTGGGATTTGAACTCGCGTAATACGATTCCAGAACCCAGAGCTTTTACCAATGCTCCACCGTCGCTGCCCTCAAGATTTACGTATGTACAAAATAATAATGTAAATTGTTTCTGCTTTCGACGCTGTTCGTGTTATTAGGAAAATTGTATTCTGAAAAAAATTGAAAAAAGATGTTTAAGATTTTTTTTATTATCTTGGGATTTGAGTATTCTTTATTGTTTATTTTTATTTTTGATAATTTGTTTCATTTTCGTTAATTTTGTTTGCTTGTTACTTGGTTTAAAGATAAAGTCATTATTTTTTATAGAAATAACTAGCCATACCGAAAATAAATACACGAAGAAGAAGAGTTATTAAATTGATTATCAATTGAGTGTGCTTTTTTTTCTGTCTATAACCACACACACCAGAGAAATAGCTTTATTCGAATTCGAGTTGGAATAAAAGTTTGGATATAGAGAGAACTAAATCGTTTAATTGCTTGTCTTACCAAAGAATCTAAAAGCAAAATTGTTGGTATAAACATCTTTAAAAATACAACTTATGGATTTTCATATTTTTTCGATACTATTTTTCTCTTTTCCTGTCTTTTTCTCTTTTTGTGTAACGGTTTATTTTTTATTCTCATTCTTTCATTTTCTCTTGGGGTGAGTATTTTTTTTTTGTTTACTGCTGAGCATTTTATACTCTATTCCTTCATATTTTCTCCTAACACCACTTGATATATATATAAAGTAATTTATATAATGGAAATATATCCCAATATTGTATTATAAATCAAATGCCTGAATTAATACATAATAACGTTATTAAACATAAAATTATGATTCTTAGACGCTTATTCTGAATTTATTAGTAGATCATAACCAGACTCTAATTTGAGATCGAAGCCATCAGCCGAACTTGTCTTATTCTCTAGTTCTATTTATAATTTCAGAATAATATCGAAAAA
>JAUZSX010328252.1:0-24635 GCA_034780655.1 Idiosepius hallami | reverse complement strand
GTCAGAGCTTATAACAATTCTCCACAGTCGCTGACAAAATATATATATATATATATATATATATATATATATATATATATATATTAGTATACATTTAGAGTACCAATATTGCTAGGTCATGCTTGTTGGTGCGTTTGACCATTTAGCAGCTATTTTTTCGACAGAAAACTAATTCAAATTTGTCCCGCAGGTCCAAATATATATATATATATATCATTTCAAGTTTCTAAACTAAAAATTATGATAGTAGTTCAAATTGGAATGATTAATGACTGTTTATTTTCTTAAAAAAAATTAGTTTCTCTTTTTTTTTTTTTGTATTTTAGTAATGTGAAAGATTTGAAAAATTTTTTTTTAGATACATCATGTACCAAAAAAGACTTAAAAAAAAAAGAATATCACAATATATAGAGATTTACAACTAGCTGCACCGCTAAAGCTTTTTAAAGTAGGTAAAATTTATTTATACTTTTAACATTAACAAATATATATATATATATAAACTTGGTTTGCTTAAATAACTCTAAAACCAATATTTAAGTATTAGTTGAAAAAAAACCCTTTTATCATTTCCAATCGAAAAATACACATGAAAAAAAAATTGCCATATTTTATTCAAATTTAGTATTGCTTATGATAAACATGAGTTTAATCAGAACGTTGTTAATATCCTCTATTTTATGCCATAAAGGAAATCAAATCAAGGGTCTAATCTAAGACACAATATAATTTCAAATATTAATTTCTTTTATTTAGTTGCAAAGAAGCATTTTAATAAATCCCTCTTATAATAATGAGCGATGTGAATTTTTTAAAATAAGTATTTGGTCATGCTCTCAAAATTAAAAGCAGAAACGTTTAGCCTGGATGAGTGATTAACTCTATAATTTCTTTATTTTTTAATTTAAAACTGATTCTGTACTGACTGAGTCAAGAAATTTGGTTTGGGCAATCGTCTGTTGTGACCGACAATGCAATAGAGATCGAACTATGGCATTATATGACCAACAATGGACCACTAGGCCTAGGTGCTGTGTGGCCAGTGCCGCCGGTAGTGCGTCTCCCACCAATGGTCTACCTCCCATAAGAGTGGTGGTATCTCAGGCCCGAGCACACCAGACGACACCGGCACGAGTGACAGGCAGAGCATTCGCCAGCCGACCTGAATAAATGGATCATAGTTCGGATCACCGCCAGGACTGTTAAGCTTGTTTGGATTATTATTTCATTGACCAAGCATTTCCCTCGACTGGACTCTTCCTGCGTTAGAGGAAAGGCCATGCCAAAACGCCTGAGAGAGAGAACAAGTATAGGGGCTGCCACAAAAGAAATCCATGATAATTTTAAGTGCCTTAATAAGGCCCCACTTCATTTGGGGGCTGGCTATATAGATATATATATATATATATATATATATATATATATGGCATTAGTTGGTCGTTAACCCCCAAAAAGGTTTTATCCGCCCGTCGAAAAGTCTTGTTTTTAATCCTTCATGAATACCAGCCACCCTTCTCACCAAACAAAACTAGTGGAGTAACTAGATTAGTCTTCGGTGACCCGACCATGTAGCAGGTAGTACTGGGTTTAAGTAAAACCAAACTAAACAAAAGACCTTACTGATAATATGCTTGTTTATTGATGAACCGGTGTGTGCATAAGATTTTGAAAGGTAGATAAACATTAATAATAACTAAACAAATAGGATTCACAAGGCACAACCGATTGGTGTCTGTGTTGTGACAAATATTTCAGATACTTGACGTAGCCATTCCTTTATTAAAAAAACATCTTCAAAGATAGATGCACTTAGTCATTTGTCCTGTTACAACAGAAATGACACTCCAAAGGGTTCTGATAAATGTTTTCTCTGAGTTGCTCACATTGTCTCAAGCCTGTGACTAGTTAAATTGGTGAGCATTGAACAATTTTAGAAGATTCTTTCAATAAGTTTCCAGACTTGTTTTGTCCAAGCATTGAAAATTGTTCGAATCTTGAAAATCCAGTATTTTATTGCTATACATATATTTATTTACTTGGTGAGCACCAACCCAAGTTTGACACAAGGCCATTTTTACGTGCTCTTACCCGGGCTTTTTTACATTCGCTGTTACTCTTCACCTAGATGAGCGGCTTTCCCGAGTTAACGAACCCCATCTGCCCGAGGCAGCTAAAGGTGAATGTAATGGTTTTGACTGGGATTTGAACCCCCGTAACACGTTCTCAGAGCCGGAGCTTCTACAAATGCTCCACCGTCGCTGCCCAATTATTGCTATACATATAATGAGATGGCGACTTTTATGGTTTCAGGTTAAAGTTAACAGCTACAACAGGATTCGGAATACACACTACTACCAAATATTCCTACAAATATTTATTCTCAAACAGGTCTAAAAAGACTGTGGAAAAGATTAATGATAGCAGTAATATCCATTTAGCCAAATTCCCTAAAAAACTTGTTTTGCTTGATTACAAAAGACAAATTTTAATAAAACTTGTGAAGTAGATGAATTATTATAGCATAAGATGAAGACCCATAGAGACCCATAATCTCCCAGAATTGGTAAACAGGCAATCCGCCAGTTTGTTTTTGTTTTCAACGGCATATTAACCCTTTTAGGTCATTTTAATGCCAAGAACAATTACTTATGATAAACGTTACTTTTTTGATACTTTTTCGTTTTTTTCAACTCTTTGAATCCCAAAAGCCGATATATAGGCCCTGATGACATAAAGAAAAAGAAGTAATACTTATATTTTGACCCTATTATGTTACACTAATACAACGGCTCTTGGTGACAACTTGTAATTTTGATAAGGTCCAAAGGATAATAAGAAATTAATAATAAAAGGAAGTTTGATTATTTTGTTTTGTGTTTAACGGCATATCAACCTTTTTAAGTCATTTTAATACAGAGAACAATTACTTTTGATAAACGTTTTTTTAATACACAGATTTTTCGAATAACCCAAGTTGCACTATTTAATCTATAGCTGGAGGGAAGATTGGGATTCATAACTTTCCAAAGGGTATTTATTAGTCGACATGTCGATGTAGACGGAACAACTTGAATTAATACTTAGAAAAACATTCTATTTTTATTAATAAATTATTTGGATTGAATACAATGTAAAAAATATTTTAGATTGAATTTTTTCTGTCTTTCAATGTCCATACTGTATTCACTTTTTAAACGCATCAGAGTTTATGAGTAAACTAGAGTAGCACAAAAGACAGAAAAAATAATTGGAGAAGATAAGAAAAAACAGAAAAAAACGAGATGTGTTAGAGCCCGTGTGTGTGTGTGTGAGAGAGAAAGGGAGAGAGAGAGAGGGGGGAGAGAAAGAGAAAAGGGAGGGGGAAATAGAAAAAGAGAGAGAGAAAGAGAGAGAGAGAGTGGGAAGGAGCAAGAGGGAGAAAGAGAGAGAGAGAGGGAGTAAGAGAGAGAGGGAGGAAGAGAAAGGGAGAGAGAGAAAGGGAGAGGAAAAGTGAGAGAAAGAGAAAAGGGAGGGGGAAATAGAAAAAGAGAGAAAGAGAGAGAGAGAGAGAGAGAGTGGGAAGGAGCAAGAGGGAGAAAGAGAGAGAGAGAGGGGGAGTAAGAGAGAGAGAGGGAGGGAGTGAGAGAAAGGGAGAGAGAGAGAGAGAGAGTAGTCTTTGTGTGCATCAATGCAAATAAATAACAAGGGGTGGGGGA
Organism: Idiosepius hallami; assembly: GCA_034780655.1. Classification (NCBI taxonomy): domain Eukaryota; kingdom Metazoa; phylum Mollusca; class Cephalopoda; family Idiosepiidae; genus Idiosepius; species Idiosepius hallami. The sequence goes on along the minus strand of JAUZSX010328252.1, from coordinate 20,940 downwards.
AGAAGGAGTGTTTCTTGGGATGGTGGTGGTGACGGTGGATGTAGTTACTTTAAAGGAAGAGATCGCTATTAAACAAGTGAGTGTTGTCGACTTTTTAAGAAAATAAATTGTACAGCATTGTCACTTGTAGTCATGAATTAAGGGTCATATGAGATTTGGAAAGTGTCAAGTTGAGTAAGGATTTGACATGAGCATTCCCTCTCAATAGAATACAATACCTATCATACCAGTGTCTCCAAACCTTCCCATGAACCATTAAAAGATTTTTGACCACACGACAGATTCAGATTCATCGACGAAAAATGATTTTCTTTATTGTACACTAAGAAAAAAAAAGCAAAAAGTTATATAAATGGAGATTAGCAAGTCATAAATTGACCTTTTTTCTTCTTCTATTTTTTCTTCTATTTCTTCTTCTATTTCTTTTATTTTTTCTTCTTCTATTTCTTCTTCGATTTCTTCCATTTTTTCTTCTTCTATTTCTTCTTCTTCTATTTCTTTTTCTTCAATTTCTTCTTCTTCTATTTCTTCTTCTATTTCTTCTTCTATTTCTTCTATTTCTTTTTCTTCTATTTCTTCTATTTCTTCTTCTATTTCTTCTATTTCTTTTTCTTCTATTTCTTCTATTTCTTCTTCTGTTTCTTCCATTTTTTCTTCTTCTATTTCTTCTTCTATTTCTTCTATTTCTTTTTCTTCTATTTCTTCTTCTATTTTTTCTTCTTCTTCTTCTATTTTTTTTCTTCTTCTATTTTTATTTTCTTCTTCTATTTTTCTTTTCTTCTTCTATTTTTCTTCTTCTATTTTTTGTTTCTGTTTCTTCTTCTCCTATTTTTCTTCTTCTATTTTTTTCTTCTATTTCTTCTTCTCCCATTTTTTCTTCTCTCATTTTTTTCTCCTCCCATTTTTTTTCTTTTATTTCTTCTTCTCCTATTTCTTCTTCATCTATTTCTTCTTCTTCATCTATTTCTTCTTCTTCATCTGTTTCTATTTCTTCATCTATTTCTTCATCTATTTATTCTTCTATTTCTTCTTCTTCCTCATTCTTTTTTAGCTTTGTTTTGTCTAAAGTTCATCTGACTCATCGTGTCTTCAGAAAGCCAAAAAACAATTGTTCATATTTCCAATTTTATACATTAAGTTTTGAGCCGGTCGTGTGCAGTCTGTTCAAATACTTGGTCAGCGTTTCTTTGACTCACTGTACACAGAATAACATTGACAAAAGGCAACTTGTCTGCAAAAGTAGCTTGACAACGATGGTTAAAATTGATGGCTTGAATGTACTGACCACAGTCCTGATTAATGCCAAGGTTTCCTTAAAGAAATGGCTGGATGGTCAAGAACTGTCAAGGTAAACTATGGTCAGTCTGATGGGTTGTTATTCCATTCGGCAAGCGTTGGTCAGTTGGCAGCTGTTTGCAGGCTCTTTCTAATTAGATGACGCTGTTTTATTTCTATAGAATAACCTGTCATCTCTGTTATTTTTCATAGCCCAACCCACCAAGTGGAAAAAATCATCAGTTCTATTCCTTCTCTTACAACTATTTAGTTAGACACATGTCAACACGTGCATAACACCTCCAGAAGCGCTCTTACTCTTCACGCGTTGATTACATCCCAGACCTTACCAGTTGTGATCCACCTACGGCCTTTTGGAATGGAACACACAATCTTTAATGTATATTTTCTGTTTATTACAAATCAATGCCATGTTGTTTTTTTTTTTTAGAAAGTAATGGCCAGATTTTAACTGTTTAAGGCTTATCAACCTTTTTAGGTAATTTAATGCCGAGAATAATCATTTTTGATGGACCTCCTTTTTGTCCAGAAGTACTTTTTTCAATGAGACAATATGCACCCTTTAATCCATAGCTGGATGGAAATTGGGATTCATACTTTTTTTCAAAGGGTAGTAGTCCAAATAAAAATGAAACGACTGGGATTCGAACTTGCGGATTACGATTCCCAAGTCCGACTGCCAATCCCATGGCCTGGATAAAATTGTTTCTATGCAAATATAGACAAATAAATCTATGCACATACCGAAGGGCATAAGAAATAGAGTTTTGAATTTTAATCAACGTAATTTATTAAATGGAATTTATAGTCACTAAATTCTACAAATCTATGAACACCAAAATTTAATAATTTTTGTGTCTTAGAGTAAACACTCTACATAATATTAAATACATTTAAACTACTTCTTTCTGTTTTTTTTTATTTCATATTAGAAGTATTTTTCGGCTTTGCTCGGGCACCGGGAACTTACCACTAATAAGGACATTTATTATATAGATAAGCAGATAATGCTCTTTTTTTTAAAATACTAAATTCATTTCTAATGCTTTTCTCAACTAAATTAATTTCTAATAATTTTTTTAATACAAAATGAACTATTTATAAAGCTTTTCTCTACTAAATCCATTTCTATTCCCTTCTCATACTAAATTCATTTCTAAAGTTTTTCTCTAACGTAAAAAAGTAGCCTAGTAATAGAACGGTAGCATAGAACAATTGCAAATTTTAGTAGTTTACTTTTAAAAATAACTTGTAGTTTTCTTCTGAAGAGCTCTACGTATGCAATTAGAAATGACTCTCACGGTTTTATTTTCTAAATACCTACATGATGTCGTGTCCCATACCATCACAACAATCTGATTTTAATAAGTATATAGATAGACATTATTAGATATCTAGATTTTCTAAATATTTTACCAACCAGAGCATTGTAATATTACAGCATAACATTATCAATGGTTTCATTTAAGCATTTTTTCGGAATCCTTGAAATGAAACTTGCTTTTAATTTAATCTTGTGTTCTTATATTTAACATTGTTACCTTTACAATAGTGGCACAAAGGCTTGTTTTACACATCTATTTTCGGACTTTTAAGTTAATTCTTATTATTGTTAATCTAATGTTTTGGACGATGAAAGCCTCGGTCTTCATCAGATGGTTGACTTTGGATCTTTATGTTGTAATCACAGAAATTCGAGCTTAACCAATGGGGGTAGACTGCCCTCGTTATGTTAACCATGACCGGGTCTTGGTAATATACTCTTGGTTATTATCGCCCTTCTTTGTGATTGAAACCCTAACCTTTATATAATGTTCAACTAAATCTGAAGAAACTCAACGCTCTGATTTGAGTCCTTGTTAAGAATTATTTTCATTTTTATCAAAATACAATTACACATTTGTTATGACATATGAAGTCAGCAAATGTCAACAATGCTTAGAAAAAGTAAACTCAAACTAACTATCATCTGAAGATAGGAAAAAATTCAAAATAAATAATTAGTTGAATTTTATCAGGTGGATGAATAAGAACTCATAAAACTAAAATTTAGCTCTTAACAAAAAAGAGTTTTAAATACTTCGAAGACAACCTTTTTTCGAAAACCCACAAAACCAGAACATGTAAAGTTCATTTCATTTCGATTCAGCAAAATTGTGTGCACATAATGTAAGTAATTGAATGAATGAGGTGAATTGACTGTGATTGGTTTGTAAAAGTAAAGAAGTTGTGCTTAAAACAAGAGAAAGTTCATTATTTCATTTTTCTACGTTAGAATTCTACTGCTTAAGTAAATTACTAACATCCTGTAAAGACAACAAGGATAAAGACAAGAATAACATCCAACAAATAGATAATTTAAATATGTCCTTTTATTTTTCTATGACGTTTAACACCGTGATAAGCTACCCTTTCAAAAATAGATTTTAAACAGTAAATACTCTATATCAATTGAATTATGGAAGCAAAATAATATTTATGTTTTAATCACAATTATTTATTCTTTGTGGTCCGATACCATATTTACTTGGTAGAGCACCAAACCAAGTTTGGCACAAGGCTATTTTTACGTGCTCTATATACCTGGGCCTTTAGAATTCAGCGTTACCCTTCACCTAGATGAGTTGGTCTCCCGAGTTAACGAACCTCATTTGCCCGAGGCAGCTTAAGTGAATGTAATGGTTTTGACTGGAAATTGAACTCACGTAATACGATTCCAGAGCTCGAACTTTTACCAAAGCTCCACCCTCGCGGCCCGATACAAAATGATCCACAGTCCGGTACTGATTCAGGACCAGTGGTTGAGCACAACTAATTTAATGCTTAGAGCCATCATTATTTTTTATAAACACCCTTTTTTGTTGTCCATGTGTATTTTTAAATTGCTCTACATATACTCTATTTAATCCATAGCTGGAGGAAAAGTATGGTTCCGCCCTTATTTAACCAATCACTTGTATATTGTGTTTTTTTAATGATATATACAGCAAAATGAGGATTTATTCAAAAGTTATGGAAGAGCTTAATCATATGCAATATGCTACCATTATAAAAGTGACCTATTGTGCATCTTTCCGTGAAACGGTCACTATGAAACTACTTTACCAATTTTTAGTCCACAGACTTGAAAGTTAATATATGAGGCAATCGAACCTTTAAACAGAATTCAATTTGGTTTGGAGCTAGAAAAATTGCTGCTAAAGGGTAGAACTGGAAAAATTCGATCACTGAGGGTATGTGGCGTCCGCTGGGTGGGGTCGACCTTGGACATTGGGTGTCTATATAACAGCAGTTTACTAAAATAAGTTTCGGCTTTCAAAATATTAAGAGTGTTTTCTTAGAAAGAAAAATCTTGGTTTTACAAAAACAAATATCAAAATGAGCACAAAAGGAGCGTCATGGCAACCACTAAGTTAATACTTCTAGTAATGAGGGGGGAGAAAGATTAATCTTTAATAGAATGGATTTTTAGGCAGGAATTTAGTTTCCATTTGTCACTGATTTAGATCTATAACAAAATTGTAACTTATTTCCGTTGTTGTCAGTACAATAATTATGTTTGAATCTTCAGGCCAGACTGACCATTTGGTCACTAATTTATCTTTTTATGTGTACTGTTGCATATATTAAACCTATTTCATTGGATCGCCAGTATCGGCTATAGCCTTAAGTGTTACAAAAGGTGGTTTTTAATGAAGCACATCAGGGCAGAGTAGAGTAGCCAGTGTTTGATCTAAAACCAATCCCTCATTTCTTTTATGTATTTCTTTTATCAGTACACGTTGATTAGTTTGCTGAATGAAAAGCAATTTTGCTAGTACACAGTTGCTGCTATGTGAAACACTGCAAAGACACAACAGGGGCTGACCCTGTTACATCAATTATGTCTAGCTATAGTATTAAAAGAAGGCGGAGACCACTGACAAAAGGTCATAGACTTGTTTAGGCAAAAGGATTAACAGGAACATCCATTTCTTTTTGTAAAACACCCAGGACTAAAGCTAATGTAACTGGTCGGTTCAGAAGGGAGCAAAATGATAAGAAAAATTAATACTTGGTTTTCATGGCTGGAACATTGATTAAAAAATTATCATTTTTCGGATATCGGAAGCAGAAGAAGGAGAAGAAAAGGCTTTTAACCTCGATAGATTTTGCCCACAATACTTGTATCGGCATTGAATAATCTAAGTGATTTATAATTTTAAAACTGATTTATTCCGAAATTATTACACAAACAAGTTTAATGTTTTGTTATGGTTTATTATGTCGGAGGAAATTCATTGTGGAGAAGTCCACATGGGACAGTAGACAGTCAGACCACGGGATCGTAAAACATGAGTTCGAATCTTACTCGTCTACGTTCATATTTGGACTAATACTCTAGGGAAAGAAATGAACTCTAAATTTCCTCCAGCTTTGGGTTAGATTATACATATTATATTATTCAAAATAACTATGTGGGGATAAAAGATATTTCTAAAAAAAATGATTGTTTTCGGCAAATGACCTGAAAAACTAAAACAAATAATCAAGCAAACATTTCTTGGTGGTGATTATCTAAAAATATTTGATGTTTTGATTTTTATCGTTATTCGAGCTTTTCAGACGTTTAAAATCGTTTTTTATTGTTGTCTTCACATCTTTTAGTTGATATATTTAATCAGCCAAAACGTTCAGAAGCTAGCAATGAAGATAAAAGTCAAATTCTGAACAAAAGAAAAACCACAGAAAACAAACACCATCGAAAAGAATAACAGAAAAAATAAATAAGCGTAAGAAAAACAAGAAAATTTTGATAGAAAAAAACCCAGAAAAAAACAACGGACCAAACATGATAAAAAAACAACAAATAAAACAAAAAAAATATGTATAAAAATAAAAACAAAACAAAAGAATTGGACGAGCTTAAGTTTAAAAATTCAGTGAATGTAAATTATTAAATTTTATAAACTGTCTTGTTCGCTTTGAGTTGTTCTAATCAATAAATAATATTTTGAAATAGATTTTGACCACATTTTTCAGTTGTCATTTCTTATATTTTATTGCCTCCATATAAAATATTTTTTTCAATAGAATCAAATTCTATTGCCTACACAGAAAATAGGATATTCAAAATACTAAAATTCTATTGTTTACATAGAAGATATCAAAATATTTTCAAAAAATTAAATTATATTGCCTACAAAGAAAATTTTAAAATGGCCCGCGTCTTGAAAATAAAAACAATTAATATGATGAATTTAAATAAAATTAGATATAGAAAAAAGATAAAAGTAAAAAAAAATAAGGAAAGAAAAAAGGAAAGAAAAAAGAAGAAAAGAAAAAGAAAAATAAGGAAAAAAAGGGGGAAAAAGGGAGACCTATCCAAGAACTTTCTTATGCAATACCAAATCTGGATACTTTGGAACTGTACTGCTCATATTTAGCAAGTGTATCTGGGAATTTTCCAAGACCTGTTAGATGCATTGGAAGCCAGTGGCTATTTTTCCCATTGAAAGCAGAAATAAGAGATCTTTGATATGATGATGGGAGGTGATTGTCCAAAAATGGATATAATAGCGGGAAGTGTTACGACTCTTCTGTTTCTTCCATTGGTTCAAATTGAATCTTTAATACTAATCAGTGCCAAAAGTGTGTTTCTTGATATGGTGGCTATTTGAAGGATCGTAGCTTAGGACTGTAAGGAAAAATTACTGTCCGTTGGTAATGGAATATCTATTTGTGATTGAAATTCTGAAAGGATTGCATTAACTTATGTTTTTCTTTTTTTTAACGAAAGATACACTGGGTTTTGAAATGAGATAAAATGAAAGTGAATGAGATAGTTCTTCTAAAAGCACTTATATAATCTAAATATGTGTAGAAGAAAAATTCCCCTTTCTGTTTGAAAAGATAATTTAGTTAAGTAAGAGAATCCTAACAGCAAATTCCCAATTCGAACATTTATATGCTCAGCTACTTGCTCTGTTTTATGGAACAGTTTTATAATTTGTTAATTTTTAGATAAAACAACTGCATAGCCCGGTGTTGCCCGTGCAATTCAGAAACATTTTATTTATAGCCCTTGTCATTCTTCAATTAGCAGCTATATTTTTCAAGCGATTTTTAGGATTGACCACTGAAAAAGGTACACTGAGAAAATGTTTATTAGAATACAAAGTGTCAGAATAAACCCCAACAAATTCATAAGTTGGCAAAACGATTAAAAATGCTTCAACTGATGGAAGCATTCGGTGAAGATTCGATCATAACTTCCAAACCATACAGTACATACCCACCATTCGCCGGCTCATTAATTGTAGTTTAAATGTACACACTGTTGTAAAAAATACAGTGTACATTTTCGGGACGCTCAAAGGTTGTTTAAGTACGAGCGAAAAAACTGAATATCAACGAGAGATAAACACGAAGTGACATTGGGGCGAAAAAATGTCCATTGAAATATACCCACTTAAATGGTACAGCTTAAAAAATATTGGCGTGTATAGGAAACAAAATTGTCAGACAGACAAGCTGCCTTTTATATAATAATCACAAGAGTCATTGCCCGGCTTTTGGCCAAACGCCGGGGACTTGTCATTAAGGTAAATAAAGAACCCTATTATATAGGAAAGCAGCAGTGTATAATCGATTGATAAAACAATGATTGATTTATAATACAAATACAATAGAATGATAAAACAAAGATCTATAACCAAATGATAATAACAAAAAATATAAACCAAAGGTAATAGAATTATAAGACGAATAATAATAACCAAAGACAAAAGAATAATACTCTAATAATAATAACTAAAAATAAGTAAAAGAAAATAGAATAGTGACATGATGATAAATAAACAATAAATAATAACCAAATACAATAACATAACACAAAATAAAAACAATATAAACAAATTTTAGCTGAGTTTATTTTGATTTAACGGCATATCAACTTTTTTCGGTCAATTAATGCCAGGATTTTTTTGATAGGTTAAATAAAGCAACATATTGTTTTTTTTTAAATAGCATTCGATGCTCTATTTAATCCAGAGTTGTGGGTGAATATTGAGATTAATAACTGTCTCTTTTCATATAAATTCCGAATGTTTGTATAGTAAAAAGAATGAGAATTGAACTCCCGTATTTCGACTCTGAAGTTCCGATAAACTGTCCCAGGTCGGTTAATATATTTCGCTGCTGACCTACAGTTACACGAACAGAACCTAAAAAGTACGTCAATAGCCGAAAAAAAAACTCAAGAGCTTTAAAGTCGGATATTGATTTAATGTGTAGTATCGACAAACATAAAATCTGCAGAGTTGCCAAATATTACAAATCTGTTGTTAACATCTAGAGATTAATATAGGGTGTATCAAACAAACATCCTTGTGCTTTAGTTGGCTATGTTTCTAAGAATGTCTTCTCGTAATATCAATAAATCAAGATAGCATAGATCGTTGGTGACAATTGCGACCAGAAAACAAATTTTCTTTTACACTTTTGCCAGATTTTAACTGGCTATTTTTCTCTTAATTAGAGTGTTTTCGGATGTCATAAAACTCAGCGGATATTACTTTATCTAGAGAATAATGTATATTTTCAAATACTCGAGGCGTCGCAATTTCTATATTGGAAGAGAAATCTCGTAAGGCGTATTTTCAAGTCATACAGAAATAAGCAAGCGTTTTTATGCCAGAAAATAAAGAAAAACTGGCGTCTTGACTGTTCGATTTTAGAAGAAATGTCTGTTTGCTTTCATTTACTGGTTTAGTTCCTAATAATCATCCAAAAATTATCAACGCAAATTCAGAAGTGCCATTAAAGTTTGTAAAATAATCTTGCATTTGTATGGAACTATATCTCCTACAACTGTAGTAGGCGAGTTCAAATCCCAGTCAAATCGATAGCATTCACCTTAAAAAAAGCCTTGTGTCAAACTTGGTTAGTGCTGCTCACCAAGTAAACATAATATCTCCTACAAGTGTTAAGATAAAGTCCCTAAACTACAGTGATTTTCGAATCATAGTATATGAGATCAAAGCAAAATTATTCGGTTGCATTCACTTTCGGATAAATAATCTCGGGAAAAGTATGAATGTCCCCATTTCTTTCTTTTATTCTATTTACAAAAGAAGGCGTTTATCGAAAATAATTTTTATTAACTTTTGCTGAAAAAAAAGTTTTACATGGCAAAGAAAACAATTAAAGTTCTAGGTCCATGATCATAATATCATACATGTTTACATATTTGCACACAAAACATGTACACACGCCGATACACGCAAATAAAGACACACAGATAGTTAGACAGTGAGAGAGAGGTACACTCATATATGAAACAAAAAAAATATTTTAAAAAACAACGGCGTATAGAAATTATAAAACGTTTGTAATAAAATCCAGGTTCATTAAATAAACCATAATTGGAGCATACAGATGTCATTCACCCCTTTACACTTATGGCCTGATAATTATTTGTTTAATAAAGAAAAACGTTATAATGCTCAATACATAAATTAGATAATACCTGTATTTTGTTAAAATATCAATTATTTCTTTTGTTATATATTGTCAGAATTCATTTTCCATTTTCATAACATATACATACAGACATATACACAAATACACGGACATATACTTGCATACAATGGGCACGGTAAAAGCTCGGGCTCTGGAATCGTAGTACGCGAGTTCAAATCTCAGTCAACACCATTGAATTCATCTTTGGCTGTCTCGGGCAGATGGGGCTCGTTAACTCGGGAGAGCCTCACATCTAGGTGAAGGGTAACACCGAATGCAAAAAGCCCGAGTAAGAGCACTTAAAAATGGTCTTGTGCCAAACTTGGGTTGGTGCTCACCAAGTAAATATAATATACTTGCATATAGAATTAGAAATGAAAAAAAAAAACAAAAAAAAAATAAAGTGAATAAAGAGCAAAAGTTTTGCCCTCTGATATTACTTTTATAATGATTTGCTTCAATGTGTTTGGTGGCTTACACTTATGTTATTAATAAAGATTTATTCAAGCCTGTTAAAAGACCGAAATGGGAAACTATACGTGATTGAAAATGGCTAAGTTTTTACTTTTTCCGAATCCGAAGAAGGTCGGATGTTTTTCTAACTTACACATAATATCGTGCCTTCCAGCCTTTTGGGTAAGAAATTCGGTGATTAAAGCTATAGGCACGTTCTCTCCACAGTCGAGTGCCAGTTGCTTCTATACTTCAAAGATTTTCTGCTTTAATGTTTGAGATTATACATAATTCGTACACAGCAGACAAAATGGATATTTCTTGGCTTTGGACATTAGCAATTTGCATGACTTTTCAAAAATAACCAGTTTGAATTTCTAGCATAACAGTGAAGCATTTTTATGTGTGGGCAACAGGGCCTGTAAAAGTGGTGTCAAACAAGTACTTTGTTCTATGACTGGAAAGTTGCGCGACTAAGGCAAGATTTGAGTGTTTTTTTTTTTTTTAACAAACTAGGAATTAAGTATAAAAAATAATTCCTGCAATGAAACTGATCTGCTCCCAAGGACTTGATAGTTATTTTGATGCATTTTAATGTGATTTGCTGCCTGTATATTTCAGGCACACCAACACACACACACACACACACACACACACACACACACACACACACACACAAAACAAAACAAAGCAAAACAAACAAAAAAAACAGGTTTTTGCTGGCAGTGCATTTTCCTGTTAGATACATCGAAACAAAATAACAGGTGTGCGTGCGGTGTCCCAAAATCTTTGGTTCACCTTGTTTTTAATTAGGGAATATACATTTTTCTTTATATTCATTTGTGTCCATTGCAATGAGACGATAAACTCATTTATATATTTATATATTAATTTATATAGGGTGATTGATATTTAATTGTTGATTTGATCTAAAAGAACTCATCAGGTCAATGGAAAGGAACCGAGTGAAAATCTATAGATAAACGACTTTATCGTTTGGTCAAATAATCTTAAAGTCATGCTCTACTGCATTACAACGATGACCTTGTGTACACAGGGCAACACTTATAGCGTTTTATTACACATCATATTTTAATGAGTTAGAGTCTAAGTATTTTTAAAACCCTTTACTCTTATTGTCTGTTTAATTGGAGTTTTGTTTTACATATTCTTATTGGTGTCTTTAGAATTAAACAAATAAGAAAATAAACATTAATTTAGGTTGTTATTAGGGTTATTTTAATAAGCTTCTCAAATAAAGGGATTTTTTTTTCTTAATTTTTTAAAATTAATATTAAAAAAAATAACAGCTATACTATTAATATTATTACGAGAGAGAGATAGGGGGTGATAACGGGAGAGAGAGAGAGAGAGAGAGAGAGAGAGAAAACAAACTTACGATCTTCTACAGATGACCGAACACTCAAACCTTCATGTCGTACTTAAAAGCCTTCATAGAACTTCGAAATTAACCTTTTGGTCAAACCTCGAGTGTAAACAGTTTTTATTCTATTAACTTGATTGAAGTCTTGGTCCTTATTGTCATGGGGCAGGATTGAAACCTTCACCTTGGGACAATTCTCATTTGGAACTTGAAAAACTTAACTCTTTTTTCCGTTGCACAATGGGCCCTGATCAACTGAATTAACAGACTATGAATCTATATTGAATAAAAAGTTATGGTCGAAGTTTTGTGAAGTTTTCAGATTACATAGAGGTTCACATAAATAAGGCCTACGGTTTCATCGACCGAAATGCTGTGAAAATATTCCAAAACGATAAATCCAACAACTCGAAAACCTGATACACAAATTATTAAGCGCCATATCAAGGATTAAGAAATGCTCGGTGGAGTATTGGTAGAAGCTCGGGATTTGAGATCGTGTTACGCAAGTGCAAATCCCAGTCAAAACCGTTACTTTCACTTTAGCAGCCTCGGGCAGATGGGGCTCGTTAGCTCGGGAGAGCAGTTCATCTAGGTGAAGGGTAACACCGAATATATAAAGCCCGGGTAAGAGCGCGCAAAAGTGGCCTTGTACCAAACTTGGGGGTGCTCACCAAGTAAATATCATATCAAGGATTCACAAAAAAAAATTCTTAATTGCAAAAAAAAAAAAATGAATAAATAAAGGAACGAAAAAGAATTCCGTAGTGCAATGGGTAAATGCTATGGCATCTCAATCGTTATACAACCATCAACTATTACACTATTACCAGTGGTGCGTTAGGCAGAAATTTTTTTTTTTCGTAGCATAGTTGTTTTATGAGATATTGTTGCTAGCTCTATGCTCAACCCCAAACCTGGAGGACCTTTTGTGGGCTTTTGAAATCAGTGTTGCTCTTCACTTAGATGAGATTTTCTCCTGAGTTAACGAGCCCCATCTGCCCGAGGCGGGTAAAGGTAGATGCAATGGTTTTGACTGGGATTTGAACTCGCGTAGTACGATTCCATAGTCCGAACTTTTTCCAATGCTTCACATCGCCACCTTCAATCGTTAGGTTCAAATTCTAATGATTCCGTTACGCCCACATTCGGATTGATACTTCTGAGAAAGTTATAAATTTACAACTACTGTTTGTAGAAACGAAACACAAACCATTAGAAGGAACGACAAGAATTTGAACTTGTAGAAAACGATTGCGATGTCCTAGCATTTAATGTTTATTTAAAACTATGATGCCTATCGTGCCATAAAAAAACCCAAGACATAAAAATTATTATTAAAAAATGAAATAAAGATAATTAACACAGATAACAACAGTTGAAAAAGCCAATATTAATTATTAAATAAATAAATACAAACAGGTTATTATTATAAAAGAGATATGTTACTAAAAAGTCCTAAGCCTGTCAACTCAGGAATTTCGTATTCAATTAGATTATGACAAGAATTCTCTTGTATAATTAATAGTGTTTTGACAAAAATGCTTTTTATTAAAAATATTCTTCTTACAGCCCTAATTAGTAGAGACGTGACTGAAGAATATCCTTTAATAAAACCATATAGATAAAATTACAGCCCTTATAGCTCAGTCGGTAGAGATTTAAAACATTGGATTCTTCATGCCTTTTAGCTTTTAATTTTTAGAGGATTAAAAAACAAAACAACAGAAAAAAACAACAAAAAACAAATACATATCGATTAATATTGTAAGGGAGATTGACGGTAATCCGAAGAAACTAATGAGGACGGGGAAGTTCTTTAATGATTCTGAAATGGACAGAAAAAGGATTATCAGATTAAAATTCCTCCCTGGTTTATTATTCAAATATTTCTTGCCGGAATCGATTTTACATTTATTCCCCAAATTAGCGCTGCTAAGAGTTTGATTGATGAACTGTCAATCTGCTTCATTTGACAGGAAATTCAGTAATCAAAAACACCAGTCTAGAGGTCAGGCTAGCTTTACAGACCAATCATATCCAGAGGCCTTAATTCTTAATTACGGAACATTCTGATGAAGGCTCTAATTTATTACTCCATTGCATTCAAGGTTAAGATAGCAGTGCCCCTCCTCCTGGGGTCCGTAGTGTACAGGTAACAGCTTGGACTTTGAAGCCGTAAGACACAAATTCAAGTCACAGTCGGTCCATTACATTCATTTTTGGACTGATACGCTTGAAACAAAGGGATACGTTAATTTCACTTAAATTAGCATTTGAATTGTATTACTAAGTTTCCCACGTTGTTTACAATAGAAAACCATTTGTAGATTTTTCAGATTATTTATACGATTTTCCTCAGCTTTTTTGATAACCGCTTAAAAGTTTAATCAATGCCCTTTTTAGCTTTTTTACCGAATTTGAGAGTAAAAGCTTCATAGAAAGCCAAAACCTTATATTTATCGATGGCCGTGCCGTTTTTAGCCACATAGCAGCCTTGATGCAGAGTGCGTCTTGCGGCTCCTATTACCCTAAAAAGGCAACTTGCACACCCTCAACATACTATTAACTTCGATGAAAGTATTCATATACATAAATACACAAATATAAATAGAGAGACAGACAGACAGAAAGGTAGATTGTAAGATATACATTTCATCATATAAGTGTTATAATAATTTTCTACTTACTACTAATAATTATTGTTTTAATTTTTTGCATTACAAAAGATCTGCGAAGTCAAAGAGCCTTGCGACCCATACGGAGCTTGCACCTCCATCACAATTGCAGGGTCGGCGGGGGCCCTAAGCACGGTCCAGATCGATGATTTCTAAGTTTTTCCCCCGTTAACTATACAGGGGTACTTGGTATATCCTGATTGAGTTATGTTAATTATTATATTCCAAGTTTGATATAAGAGGGACATATAGACACCCCAAACGCGTAGATGCTTTGAGTTATAAGTTAAATCCTAAAACATCCGCTCTTTAAACAAAATATTTTATGAAAATAAATGAGTAAATTTTTTGAATAGTAATAATAAAGAAATAGTTTTAGAATTATTTTTTTTTATTTTGTTATAGTATATCAACCTTCAGAGTAATTTTTACCCAAAGAACAATTATTTTTTAAAAATATTTTTCTCCCGTAAAAATAATAGTTACTGAAAATTGAACCATATCTGGCTAGAGAAATTGTTTCTTTGTTTAGTTTTTCGACATATCAACATTTTTTTAGCAGCCTTGGGCAGATGGGGCTCGTTAACTCGGGAGAGTAGCTCATCTAGGTGAAGGGTAACACCGAATGTAAAAACCCCGGGTAAGAGCACGTAAAATGGCCTTGTGCCAAACATGGATTGGTGCTCGCCAAGTAAATATAATACAGTGTATGTCTCAGGTGGTATTAGTAAGAAGCCTCCATCTTCCATTTTTCTGCCTTTTGAATCCTTATTTTTTCTCATTATTCATATGGCTGTTAATTTGTATTAAATTGAATATGAATAATGAATAATTTGTATTTATTATCAAATAAGCTTTATTTAAAAGATGAAAATAGCGTGTGAAAAGATAATAATTACTCAACGAATATATATATGTATATATATATGTCTGACAGTTGCTGAAAGCTGTTGACTCCGTGTCTACACTCAATATACACGCTCTATCTCTAATATTGAGCACTCTAACTGTAAATTTAAGCAACCTTACTACACAGATTAATATATCTATATATATATATATAAAGTAGTACCGTTCGTGCATGTGTGTGTGTGTGTGTGTGTCCCTCTGTCTGCCCCACCCACCGGATGAATCATGACCAAATATGACGGGATGATGATCTATGTCCGATGGATGGTGCAAACAGTTTTTCAAGGTTAAAGGTAAAGGTCATAGCCTATCAAGGTCATAGCCTATAAATGTATACTGACCTACAATTCATAAAAATAATTGTTTTCTTCTTTTTCTAATTTCAGTTAGATCTAAAAACAATGTGAGCCAACAATTTGAGTCACCTGACAAAGACCAAAAGGTAATTTGGTTGAAATGTAGTGTCGCAGAGAATATCCATTTTCTTTTTATTTAATTCTCTTGCTCAGCAAGTGTAGACTCGACTCCTTCAGTCGCTTTTGTAACCATTTTTTTTTTTTAATTCACCTGGCAGGATGGTTAGCCCTGCACTGAATAACAAGGATGAGAACAATAGTCTGAATAACATTTGTAAAATTTATCATACCTTATCTCAAGGATTCTGAAAAATAAAAGTAGAAATAATTGCGTTGCCTTATTTATCTTTCTAAAATGTGGAGTTAGTTCAAGCAAAACAAATCTCAATTATAGTTTATTTTTATTTTTTACATGAGGCTTCGTAATTTAGGAATTAACTTTATTATTCGGACTTTCGTCCTCATTTTAGTAGGTTTTTTCATGTTTCTACACCACGTTTGAGAGGACGCTTCGTAATTTATGAATTAACTTTATTATTCGCACTTTTGTCCTCATCTCAGTAGGTTTTTTGATGTTTCTACACTACGTTTCGGCCTAGTGTCCCTCAGGCCGTATTAAGGTGTTTTTAACCATTACCCCAGATAGGGATGCTGGGTTTCATCACCAAATCCTCTGTAATTGCTGCCTTCCATAGCTGTTGTCTATCAAACAACGTTATTGTGACCAAGTAATACCCTCTGGCCGACTTTGGTAGGAATTGAAACCGCTATCTTCCGACAATGCTCCCCTGAAACCGTAGAGACTCCCACACATCAAAAAACCTACTAAGATGAAGACAAAGGTCTGAATAATAAAGTTAATTCTAAAACAAATTCGCTAAACATTTCATGACTTTTTTGTTTACATTTTCTTTTGTCTTCAGTCAATGTTATGTGCAAAGCTGTTAGAATCCAAGCACAGATGAACAGATGTGACCTTATTCTATCTACAACAACCATTTCATATATACATGGGGTTGTGTGTGTATATTGTGTATATATATACATATACATATATATATATATATATATGTGTGTGTGTGTGTGTGTGTGTGTATGTGTGTGTGTTGCTAGTGAGTTTGCACATGCATGTTTATGAACATGCATGTATGTATACAAGTGTTATTATTCAAGAGAAATATTTGAATGATTAAGAAATTTTGAATTTCTGTGTTGCATATATTTATTGTGGATAATTATAGACTTTCACATATTTCATTTAATCCGATTAGATTTAATTACATATGTATATATCCATACATAAACATGCATATATGTGTGTGTGTGAATAAATGAATAGAGAGAGAGACAGTATATTGAGAATCCACATATACATTCTAAGTATTTCTATATAGACAAAAATAAAAAATGAAAAATGTATTTTTTAAATAATAATCTTATTTCAGCTTTATATTATGAACCTGTTTGCATTCATTTTACAAAGCTGAAGAACGAAATTACAGCAAAAGTAATAGAAACTTACAAAAAAGTCAGGTTTTTGAAAATTCTTTTCATTCTATTGGCATAACTACTTCACTGAATCTATGACTGTCTTTGGGCAATCCAAATCGTAAAAGTTCAAATAAACAAATATATAAGTATTGGGGTCATCAAGAGAAAATGTGCCAAAGCTTTATTATTATACTAGAAGTGTTGCCTGGTGCTGTGGACTTGCTAATATTTGTTTTTTAAAAAACCCTTCGTGTATGAAAATGCATTATTTTTTCTTAAATTTCAAAAAAGCTTTTCTGTTATTTATTTATCTTTAATTTTAATATGCTTTGTCGTATCTTCTCTTATGTTTTTAAAATGTTTTTTTTTAAGCAACAATCTCCACTCTGATATTGTTGAAATGATTTCTATCATCAAATCACTTTAGACACTGGTTCCCATCAGATCACCAAAGTTAAAGCAATGTCGAGCCTGGTCAGTAGTTAGATATTTAAGAATACGAGTGTTTACAGTTCAAATTCTTGTTTTCTTTGGCTCGATCTAGCCATGCTTAGTGCTCGTAAAACAGAAATTCAAAACTTGATGAAGAACCTACTCAAACACAATGATTTGACTTTTATATGTATATAGTTAAATATAAATACTGAGCACGCTATTCTTTGATAGAGCAAGTACTTGGTTCTCTACTCTCTAAAAAAAGTGTGGATGGTACCAAAATCCATACAGGCCTGTAGACAGATTGCAAAATTAATTTATGTATGCCCTCAACTTTGCTTAAGTTGATTGAGGACTCTGAAGGTCACGGATGGATGTCTACTCGTCATTTGATATACTACAATGCAAAGCCCCCTTTTTAAAGAGAGAGAAATTGCAAAAGTTTAAAATCCATTTAAATATAGACCCAAATCTATTTCATTTTTTTTAAACTTAAATCTGTTAGATTCCAGAGTGTAAAATATTGTATAAAATATTACAGTCCAAATAAATTAATCATATAAATAGAATTTAAAATAATTCTATCACCCCTTTACGATGGATTTTTTTAGTTATTTGTGCAAGTGTGTGTGTGTGTGTATGAGTGTGTGGAAACACATAGTTGGTTATGCCTTTATTCTTTTTTTAGGTGTGTTTTTTTAGCTTCTGCATAATCTTTGGTATATTCAGGTCAAATTGATACAAAAGTGATCCTAGGTCTGAAAGTCGATATGGGCAAGCGCCATAGAACCAGCTTATATCAACACTATACAGTTATTAATAACATCAAATCTGTATACATTGACATAAGAAAAATATTAACTAAAACTCAACTATTTATGGAACTAAATGTTGTAAACGCCTATAAATTCTTGTAACAATGAACACAGGGAAATTTTTTTAAATCCTGGCCCAAGCAAGATAATATTCAACCCAGAGACTTAATATTTTCAATAACTAACTTAACAAATAACATATGCTAAAAGAAATCCTCCCAATAACATAATTTTATTACTTTAAAAAAGAAAAAATGATAGAATCATAAAACTACAATACAAGCTCAAAAATATACCTACATCAAAAAATCCATGTTGATCAAAATCATTGTATATAAAGTCCATTCTATAGTAAATGGATTGAGATGTATTTCAGATAGTAAGTGAGACAAGGTTTATAAAAGACATCTCTAGGGTCTTTGAGAAAAAAGTTGTTTTCGGAAAAAAATCGTACTGCCTAAAATACACAAATACAAGTGTAGGATGTCTCAAAATAAATAAAAACCATAAAATTACTGATAAATATGTTGCTTTTAACCCTATATTTTTATATTTTTCAGATTTGATAGCAGTTATAAATAATAATTATTATTTTAAAACCTCATGGCTTGGAAATGAGAATAAAAAGTGTTTTGCATTACAATTTTTAAAGAGACTAAATCTTAGAAGGCTTTTCAAACACACTTTCGCATTATTTAGAATAGTTGGAGAGTAAAAGATTATTTCTGAAGAAATAAATCTTAAAATCGAGCTGAAGGCACCAAAATTTCAGTATTTAATTGTTGTGTTAGTTCATAGAATATATTAACATTTTTAGCGTATTAGGGAATTTATATGAATAGACTTCAATTATTAAATCAGGGTAATTGAATACCCAATATTGTGTCATTTCAACCCTCTACTCCCCTCACAAAAAATTGTGAAAAAAAAAACAAGAAATTAATCTATATTATAAAGATAATTAATTATTATTAATGGTTATAAACATGGAAATTGTCATAGCTTATTATCTATTACATTTGAACTGAAAGGCCTTTCTCTCCCCAACCCCCTCCCTCACACTAACCGACCTTGCCAAAAAAAAAATGTCTTAGCATAGAGTTAACTCATTGGGTGAGAACTGGGAGTCTTATTTTAACTAAGATTGCGAAAACTCTTTAACAACAGAAAGAATAATAAACTGGTAAGGAGAAGTCTTCCTGCTCAACAACAACAACCTTATCAAAAAAAAATATCTTTAAACCTAATGAATTACAGAAATAAATACAACTCAAAATGGACACAACAGAAAATTTAAATCCTGATATTTCTAATAGAAATTAATTATTTTAATTAATCAAATAATTAATTAATTAATTAATAATTTAATTATCAAGAATTCAATTGTGTAATCTTTCTTGTTTTAAGAAGGCTTCAAATTTTGGTGGAAGGTACTTTAGGTCAAATGACTTGTTTGTCCTTCTCAATTGATCTCTATTTCTGCTTACTGACCTTTTGCCTCACTCTCTCTCTATACTTCATGCTTGAAGAGAAAAAAGTCAGAAAGAAAGGAAAATTGAAAGAGAAGGAGAAACAAGACAAATGAAGAGCCTAATATATATATATATATAAAGAGATGAGAGAGAGAGAGAGAGAGAGAGAGAGAGAGAGAGAGAGAGAGAGAGAAACTACAGAGTGATAAAGATAGAGAGATGAGAGAGAGAGAGAGAATTACAGAGCAATAAAGACAGAGAGAGAGAGCGAGAAAGAGAGGGAGAGAGAGCGAGAGAGATAATTACAGAGTGATAAAGACAGAGCAGAGAAAAGAGTTAAAAAGAGGGGAAAATTGAAAGAGAAGGAGAAACAAGAGAGATGAAGAACCTAAAATATCTAAAGCTAGAGAGAGAGAGAGAGAGAGAGAGAGAGAGAGAGGGAGGGAGAGAGAACTAGAGAGTGATAAAGAGAGAGAAGAAAAGAGTAAGAATGTAAGGAAAATTAAAAGAGAAAGAGAAACAAGAGAGATAAAGTACTTTTTTTTTTAATCTTAAATCTAAATTTCTGTAAACACATGTGCTGGCTATCTCAGCTGTTTTTGTTTGCCTTTTTTCATTTGTGTATATTTTTGTTGAACAAATAAGATTTATTTTGTGTTCCTACTGTTTTTTTTTTCTGTTTTCTGTTTTGACTTTCTCATTTTAGTAATGTGTTGTTCTGATGGAATTCTCTGGCAGCTCTCTTTGTTTTCTCTGGTTTCATATCAAAGATTAAATCTTAAAGTTTTAGAAATAATAATTGAAGAATAAATTATAATAATCGTTGAAGAAAAAAAAAAAAGAAAAAAATCTTTCCTAACCATTTTTTTTACCCATCTTGGAATTAGTTCTTAAATTGAAATTGGTTCAGAATTAGGGCCGTGCTTAGAGCCCCCGCAAGCCCCGCAACTGTGAGGGGGGCGCAACCTCTCTAGGGGCCGCAAGACTCCTTGCCTTCACAGATCTTTTGTAATGCAAAAAATTTCCCAAAATAATTAATTATTAGGATTAAGTAGAAAATCATTATCATACTTATATGTTGAAATATAACATCTATCAATCTATGACTGTCTGTCTGTCTGTCTGTCTGTCTGTCTCTCTCTCTCTCTC
>JAUZSX010328244.1:0-11210 GCA_034780655.1 Idiosepius hallami | reverse complement strand
TAGATAGATAGATCGGAACGGACTGAGATAGATAGATAGATAGATCGGAACGGACTGAGATAGATAGATAGATAGATCGGAACGGACTGAGATAGATAGATAGATAGATGGAAAGACACTGAGGTAGATAGATAGAAGCAGACTGATATAGATAGATTGATAGATAAATAGATAGAAATTTAAGTTTGATAGAAGGGAAAAGACTTTGATAGATATATAGATAGATAGATAGATAGTATCAGACTGGGATAGATAAATAGATTGGAAGAGACTTAGGTAGATAGATAGATAGATAGATAGATAGATATGAATGGACTGAGATACATACAAAAGATAGAGAGCAGTTCCAAGAAGTATGGATGTTGCTATACCTGCCCTCACTACTATTAACAAATCTATGTGTGGGGTTCTGACAACAACCATACCTGGTTTGATGACGCTCGCACATCCAAATCAACGGGAGAGTTCATCTATCATCATATTATTTATAGAAAGATAGATCAACACACAGACAGACACACTTGAATAGTAAATAGATAGGGACTCACATAGATAGGTAGATAGATAGATAGATAGATATATAAAATAATTGATAGATAGATAGATAGAAGAATATATAGGTAGGTAGATAGATAGATAAAATGATAGATAGATAGTTAGAATGATAGATAGATAGTTAGAATGATAGATAGATAGTTAGAATGATAGATTGATAGATAGTTAGAATGATAGATAGTTAGATAGATAGATAGATAGATAGATAGAATGATAGATTGATAGATAGTTAGAATGATAGATTGATAGATAGGTAGAATGATAGATTGATAGATAGGTAGAATAATAGATAGATAGGTAGGTAGATAGATAGATAAATAGATAAGATATATAGGTAGAAAAAAGAATAGATAGATATAATCATTGGGTTAACTATTTTAAACTTTCATACACACACCCTTAGGGAACTTACAGCCCCGTCGCAATTGCGTGTGTGTGTGGGGGGGAACTAAGCACATCCCTGCCAAATACTATTTCTGTATTAATTTTTATATAGAAAAGAAAGAAAGAAAAAACTGGTTTCGACATTCTATAAAGTAACTGACTGCTGTGTCTGTGTGCTGTCTGTTAAATCTTTCTCATTGATGTGTGTGGGTGTAACTGTGACCCCGCCCTAAATTATGAATAGCAGCACCAACTGTTATTATGAGAGGGAAAAAGACTCTAGGAAATATTGTCCATTGTCCAAGGTTCAAATACAGATTTGTAAAAAGTAGAAATACAATAACAAAAGAATACAATTATTACTAGTAATTAGGAATGGACAGCAACAACCGTGATAATGGTCAAGGTAGACTGAAAACGTTTGTTACACTAGGGGAATCCAAAGATTTAATATGGCCCTCTAATAGAATGGCTCTGAGTGACTAGTTGGCAATTTTGTTAAGTCAGGATCAAAAGATTCAATATGGCCTTCTAATAGAATGGCTCTGAGTGACTAGTTTGTAATTTTGCTAAGTCAGGATCCAAAGGATTTAACATAGTCAGTCTGCTTTTTTCTATTTTGATAAAAAAACACATAATACATATGAACTCTGGACCCCATAACAAAGGATTTTATGAGAAAGCAAGAAAAAATACTATCGTTAAGTATAAATAAACCACTCTGATAATGGTCAAGGTAGACTGAAAACGTTTGGTACACTAGGGGAATACATACGAACTCTGGACCCCATCAGGGCTGTGCTTAGGACCCTCGCAGACCCCTCAGTTTTGAAGGGGGGCTGCAAACTCCCTAGGGAACGCAAGGGTCCTTAGCTTCACCGATCTGTAGTAATTAAAAAACTTACCAAATAAACTTTTCATTTAGTTTTTTAGGAAACTAAAAACTGAGTCAAACAAAGAAAAAAGTAAAGTTTAAAACATCAAACCTTTTGACCTTAAAGGGCCGATATATCGGCCTTAGGGACCTAAGGCAAAAAACGACACACCGACACTCCAGCTCTAATATGGCTCTCTAATGGAATGGCTCTGAGTGACTAGTTGGCAATTTTGTTAAGTCAGGATCCAAAGAATTAATATGGCCTTCTAATAGAATTACTCTGAGTGACTAGTTTGTAATTTTGCTAAGTCTGGGTCCAAAGGATTTAACATAGTCAGTGTGCTTTTTGTATGTTGATAAAAAAACACGTAATAAAAAGAATGGGGAAAAGCACAAACAGTACATTTTTGGCCGTACGGCTGCGTGTCTCCACTCGCCTGCACTAAACTAATCTAAGGCTGTATATGAGTCTGCTTGTATGTGCCCTAGGGTCTCACCCCTCCCCCAAGAGTAGCAGTATAATTAATTACCCATTCATTCAGTCAACTTGGTTTGCAAAAATGATTGGCCATCCAAAAGCTTTTTTCTTTCTTTCCCTTTTCAGTTAATTTATCCTTTTATTTAATGAGGCATTTTGCCTTTTTGGATATTGGAGGGAAAACCTACTTCTTCATCAGATCCTGCTTTCAAATCTAACCTTCTCCTACACCCAGGATTATTATTGTCTCTCAGGGGAGAGAGGCTCTAGGGGGCCAGTGAACATTTTTTTTTTTTAAGACTGGATTTCTTGCCAAAAATAAAGTTTCAAAACTCCCCCCCCCTTTTTTTTTCTATGGTAGGGAGAGCTTTTGGGTATCAGAAAAATATTTAGGGGTGAAAAAAAAAAAGAAAAATTAAAAGGTTGGGGGTTGCTTGGTTGGCTTCTTGGGCAGGTAACAGCAATGCCAGGCCTAGTCAGCACCCAGTGACATGGCAAATTTTTTTCCACCCAAGAGTGGTCATAAGAACCCCCCCCCTTACTGCCACTGGCCATTGATAATTTGTTAGCCTTCAAAATTCCCATTGCTATGGAACTACAATCAAGCATTTAAGACTGTTGCTATTAGCCCTAGACTTTCATCTTATTGCAGGACTCATATATACATTAGCAGTTGTGGTCAATGAAAAACCAGGGATGGTAATACTGCATATGAACACCCATGGGTGACATATTTAGGGATAGTTAGTTCAAACTGCATATGAACACCAATGGGTGCCATATTTAGTGATAGTTAGTTCAAACTGCATATGAACACCCATGGGTGCCATATTTAGTGATAGTTAGTTCAAACTGCATATGAACACCCATGGGTGCCATATTTAGGGATAGTTAGTTCAAACTGCATATGAACACCCATAGGTGCCATATTTAGGGATAGTTAGTTCAAACTGCATATGAACACCCATAGGTGCAAAAATACACTAATACGTATTTCGTCTTTTGGTGAATTCAAATGCCGGTTATGTGCCCTTTGTATATTTCGTTTTCTCCATTCCATTTTTACACAACCCAAAAACCCATTGGTCTTCAACATATTTACCCAACAGTTTTTGCTACTCGAGGCACTCGTAAGATTTATGCCCCTCTGACCACTGATGATCAATTAATGTTTAAAATTCCAAAAAGCCTTAAAAATATTTATTTTCATGGAACTGCAATGCAAGGACCATCGAAGTAAGCTGAACAGTCCTGTCGGAGATCCGAACTATGAATCATTTTTTCACGACGGCTCACGAATACTCTGCTTGTCACTCACACTGGTGTCACCTGATGTGATCAAATCTGTTATACCACCACTCTTATGAGAGGTGCAGCATAGGCGGGAGATGCAACACCGGTAATGCTGGTCACACGGCATCCAGGCTTAGTGGACCATCGTTGATCATAAGATGTCATGCTTCAAACTTTATCTCATTGTCAGTAACGACAGATGCTCTTGCCAATAACAGAATAACACATAATACAATCAAGGATCTAATTATATTCAACTTAAAATTAGGGCAGCGACAGTGGAGCATTGGTAAGAGCTCATGCTCTGGAATCGTATTATGCGAGTTCAAATCCCAGTCAAAACCATTAGTTTCACTTTAGCTGCCTCGGACAGATGGGGCTCATTAACTCGGGAGAGCAACTCATCTAGATGAAGAGTAACACTGAATTAAAAAATCCCAATTATATCGAGCACGTGAAAATGGCCTTGTGCCAAACTTGGGTTGGTGCTCACCAAGTAAATTCAACTTAAAATGTCTAATTTCATTAGACTGATGATTTAGTAAAAAAAAATCCATTTAAAAACACTATTATTACACAAGGCATATAAAAGATAAAAAATATCACAAGATTAAATTATAAATAGTTATAAATTTTTGAATTTTTTTTAGCTTTTTACTATTATTATTATATGTTTATTATCAATTTTCAACCTTTTAGGAATTAACTTTTATTATTCGAACTTTTGTCCTTATCTTAGTAGGTCTTTTGATATTTCTACTCTACGTTTCGGCCTAGTCTACCTCAGGCTGTCTTCAGGTGTTTTTAACCATAACCTCATATAAGGATGATGGGTCTCATCACCAAATCCTCAGTAATCACTGCCTTCCATGGTTGTTGTCTATCGAACCACGTTTTTTGGACCAAGTTAATCTTTCTGGCCAACTTGGGTAGGAATTGAAACTGCTATCTTCCGACAATGCTCACCTGTAACCATATTGCATCTCTTCTGAGGTTAGGGTTAAAAACACCTGAAGACAACCTGAGATGAAACGTAGTGTAGAAACATTAAAAAAATTCACTAAGATGAGGACAAAAGTCCATTTGAAACTGTTTTGGAGTTTGGTGCAGTGAAATCCATAAGAGTGACTATGGTTGGCTAATGATGATGATAAGGAGGAGGAGGATGATGATTACCTATTATTATTATTATTATTATTATTATTATGGGTCCACCAAGAAAAAAAGGGAAAAGGGGTCCATGGATTAAAAAAGGTTGAGAACAACTGTTTTTAAGACCCTGCAGAGCCTGCAATTTTAGGCTGAAATAAATTTTCTTAAATAATGATGATATAATTCTTAGTTTTATCTTTTTTCTTTATGCAACAATCTGAGTGAATCTGCAGCAGGTTAATGCATATTGATTAAATATGAAAATAACAACAATTCTTCAAAATGCATAGAGACAAAATAATTCTATTTAAAATGGATTTTTAAAAGCAGACACTTAGTTGAACAATTAAAGTATTTTGCTTTTGATGCAAACAATATTTTTATAATAGAATTTTTTTTTCTTCTTTTTTTATATCAAAGCCACGTAGAATAAAATAGGCCTTAAGTGGTTTGTGAATAGAAAATACAAAAATCATTCAAAGACTTGTTCTCAAAACAAAAACTAAAATCAATTCTTTTAACACTGAATTTAAGCCAATCAATCCCTGACTTATTTAAACACTTGTCTTGGAATTTTTGTGTAATTTTATCTAAAAAAACAGACAAAATAAAATCTTGTTGAAATTGTCTCAGCACAAAATGTGCTAAAATTCTTTCTACAACAAAATGTCTGTTGGTAAAGTTCAGTCATTCAAATGGGGAATTTGTCTTATTGCCCTGATAACTGGATTTTTATTTGTTACTGAGATAAAAGCAGCACAGAGTAAGGATCTTATTTGATTTATTTTTTATTATGGCATCAATGAGATATTTAAACATTGCATGACATTGAGCCAAAATAAGCGAGAAGATGATTAAATTAGGATACCAGAAAAATAGGTTTATAAATAGTTTTTTCAAATACTGAAATATTTATAAATTATTTTCATTTTTTAATTTCAAATATTTATGAATTTTTTTTTTCATTTTTTAATTTCAAATATTTATGAATTTTTTTTCATTTTTTAATTACAAATATTTATGAATTTTTTCGAGATATTAATTTTTCAAATATTTCTGTATTGTTATCTAAATATATGAGGGGCAGTCGACATGGCCCAGTGGATAGGTAATTGGACTTCGGAACCGTAGTATGCGGGTTTGAATCCAAGTTGTTCTGTCTTCGTTGACATGTTGAATAATACTCTTGGGAAAGGTATGAATCTCCATTTTCCCTTCAGCCACGAATTAAATAGTTCAAATTGTGTTATTAAAAAAAAAACAACTGTGTGTATAAAAAGAAAATAACGTTTATCATACGAAAATGTTCTCGGCATGAAAATGACATAAAAAGGTCGATATGCTGCTAAACACAAAAACAAACCAAACTTAATATATGATGTTTGATATTTATACAAATTATACCTGGACATTTAAATTGTGTTTTTTTTTTTTTTTAAATAATACTCAAAAACATTATTTTTGATTTCTTCATATGAATTGAGTGTTATTTTGAAAGTCTCATTCTTTAAAATATTATTTGAAAATGTTATCCTAATTTTTAATCTATTGTTTTATTTTTATAAAGGTATCACTTTTAGATTAAACACCAGTTTAATGTAACTCTTAAAAACCTTAAAATTTAACTATAAAAAATTCTTTTTTTTTTTTTGTAATTTATGTAAAATTTAAACAAGAGGAAAACAATTAGAATTTTAAAATATAACTTAATTTTAAGAAATTATAGTTACATCTGTAGTTAAGACTTTTAATGTGAACCCTGCTTGTGTGTATAAATCTGGTCAAAAGTTTTGCAACAATATAAAAAAATCTGCCTTATATGTGAGGAAACACAACTATTTTTTATTTAATATTTTAAAATAATCATTTAAAAGAAAAAAAATTTGATGTTAAATTCAATATTTCATGTGCCTTTCTTTATTTTTAAGAACAAGTTTTATTCAGTAAATCAATTTTTTTAGAACTGTTGTTACCATAAGGAGGCTAAAGTATGAACTAATCTGGCTGATGTGTGGTTAAAATAACAACTATGAAGATGAGCTTAACAATGAGAGCAAAGATTAATATACAGATTATGAAACTTTTTTCTCAAAGAATTCCAAAATATAGAGTGTCAATCAAATTATTATACAAGAGATTTTTTTTTTTAAATTTATGTCCAAAAATATTCTGATTGAGATCCAGTAGCATTCAAGTATCTTTATTGAAAATCTTGTCACAAAAATACAATAAAAAGTCAGAAAGAAGCCATATTTTAAATAAAAAGCAAAGCCTACTTTAATATTTTTGTAATGGATATTGATTTCTAAATAGCATTTTTTTTTTTTTACAGACTGGAAACTAAACAAAGTAAAAGCCAATGAAGCAGATGAATTAAGCATCAAATGTCCACCTGGATTTCACATAATAATCACACATGGTGAATATGGAAATAAAGATCACAACTGTTCAGATGTTTTTAATCAATACAGCCTGGCTTTGAAGTAAGAATATTCTTCAGGTTTTTCTATTTCTTAATGTTAGTAAAATGAACAAGCCGCGTGGGCGTGGTACCCCTAGCTCTAAAAGTCCCCGAGGGACTCAAAACAGATTTTTCAATTTGTGAAATGAATAATACCCTCCACGTTTTGGCCTAGTTTCAGAAAAATTGAACGAATGGATCAAAAGTTATAGGCTGGAAAAGGTTATTTTTGGCTGTTTTGGGACATTTTTACCCCCCTGGGGGGCTAACAAGATATTTTTTTCAACAATTGGAGAATGTCACTTTCTAACCTGACCGAAGTTACAACTTCATGCAAAATTTCAGAAAAATTGAACGGATGGTTGCAGAGAAAAACGCGAACGAACGAACATATATATACGTGAGTGTGTGGGCAGCGACGGTGGAGCTTTGGTAAAAGCTCGGGATCTGGAATCCTATTACGCGATTTCAAATCCCAGTCAAAACCATTACTTTCACTTTAGCAGCCCTGGGCAGATGGGGCTCGTTAGCTCGGAAGACCATCTCATCTAGGTGAAGGGTAACACCGAATATAAAATGCCCGGGTACGAGCACGTAAAAATGGCCTTGTGCCAAACTTGGGTAAATATATATATATATATATATATCGTTTTAAATATCAGGAATAAATTATGCCTCGAGGCCCTTTCGAACATCATCTCATCGGGAGAAAAATCGTTGGTAAGAAATTGTAACAGCGAAAAAGAAAAAGAAAAGGATAGTCGTGGGAGAAATACTCCAGAATAACACAAAAAAAGTGTTTAATATTGCAATTAAAACAACTTTATTCCCCCTTCATTTTGATTTCCTTTTGTTTTAATTGCAAAATTATACACTTTTATCGGGTATTTTTACTTCCAATTTCTTAGAAATTTCTTTTTTCGCTTTCTTAGACTTTTTTTAAGATTCATTTTCTAAACGGTTTTTATTTTTTCGCTTATTTAACTTACCTATTTTGTTTTTCGTAGAAATTTCAACTCACTTTTTTTAACATTTCTATTTTCAATTTCTGAGACATTTCTGCATTTAATTGCCTGGGCATTTCTTTTTTTTTTTCGCTTTCTTAATTAATTTTCTTAAGTATTTTCTTTTTTCACATTATTAAACTTGTCTATTTTTTATTTTCTTAGAAATTTCAACTCACTTTCTTAAACATTTCTATTTTCAAATTCTGAGACATTTCTACATTTAATTGCCCGGGCATTTCTTTTTCTTTTCTTTTTTTCACTTTCTGAATTAATTTTAAGAATTTTCTTTTTTTCACTTTCTTAGACTTTACTAAATTCATTTTCGTAAATATTTCTTTTTCTACTTATCAGACTTGTCTATTCTCCATTTCCACCCACTTTCTTAGAGTTTTCTAAATAAAATTTCTAAAGCCTTTCTAATTTCATTTTCTTAGAAGCTTCTACTTTCAATTCTTTAGACATAGAACGTTTATTTTCTTTGACATTTTCTAAATTCATTTTCTTAAGTATTTTATTTTTTCACTTTATTGAAATTGTCTATTTTCATTTTCTTAAAAATTTCAACTCACTTTCTTAAAGATTTCTATTTTCAATTTCTGAGACATTTTTACATTTAAATACTTGGCCATTTCTTTTTGTAATTCATTTTTATAAGTATATTCTTTTTCCACTTTATTAAACGTGTATATTTTCATTTTCTTAAAGATTTCAACTCACTTTCTTAGACCTTTCTAAATAAAATTTCTAAGGCCTTTCCAATTTCATTTTCTTAGACATTTCTTAAATTCATTTTTTTAGAAGCTTCTGCTTTTAATTTTTTAGACATTTTTATATTTACTTGCTTGGACATCTCTTTTTTCACTTCTAAATTCATTTTCTTAAGTATTTTCTTTTTTCCCCTTATTAAGCTTGTATATTTTCATTTTCTTAGAAATTTTACTTCACTTTCTGAGACTTTTCTGAATTCATTTTCGTAGATATTTATTTATTCAATTTATCAAACTTGTCTATTTTCATTTTCTTAAAAATTTCAATTTACTTTCTTTGACTTTCATAAATAGGTTTTTTTTAAGGCCCTTTTAATCTCACTTTCTTAGGCATTTCTTAAATTGATTTTTTAGACATTTCTACGATTATTTGCTTGGACATTTATTTTTTCACTTTCTAAATTCATTTTCGTAGATATTTCTTTTTCAACTTATTAGAATGGTCTATTTTCCATTTCTTAGAAATTTCAACTCACTTTCTAAGACTTTTCTATTTTTCCTCTTTTTTTTAAATTAATTTTTTTTCGTTTTCTTAGTTTTTTATTTTCCTTACATGTCTTTCTTTTTCTTCACAACCCCGACCAAATCTACCTACACGTTTCCCTGATCAAAACGAAACTACAAACAAAACAAAAAATTCTGACAACGATCCTAAAATAACCCTAAAATGAATGAAAACCTAAACCCGTTTCAAATTCAATAAAACACACAACAAGCAAGACGCCGTCTTTCTCGCCAGCAAGAGACCCTAATCCTAAAGAGAGAGCAATTAGCTCCCTTTGTCGAGGAGCTCTTCAGTCAACCCAACCCACTGTATTCTTAAACGAAACCACCACTACAATGCCCTATGCCCCTTAGCCCCACATCCCGACCCTGGTCAGTATCGAACCTGGGACGCGTTCCCTCTTTCTTTCACGCTTTTCTTACTCGACCTTCCACCCTCACTCCGCTAAATATTCTGTGCTTTTTCCAGCCTTCGCCATTTTTCTAATTCCCTCCTTCGTTCCTTGCATATAAACCGGAAACAATGCTGAAGTCAAGTCCATCAAACTAAGTGCCCAACCCCAAACTACATCCGGGCATGTTTACCACATTAGCCCTATTGATTTCGATGCCGTCTAGAAAATTCCAACATTCTTCATTCTCTATTGCTGAGATTTTTCTTCAACCTCCTATCATTCTTATTCAGTGGTGTATTACAAGGGAGAAGCGGAGGGGGGGTCTGCCCAGGGCGGCACATACCAGGGGGCGGTATTTTAGGCGGTAAATATAGATAATAGAAAAAAATAGTAAAAATCTTACAAAATACAGAAATTTTATAACCAAATTGAGTTTTTAAGGTTGGAGTTTGTTTTATGTTTTAAATGCGTTAATAATATTGTTTTTTATCGGATTTTTTAACTGCATCATCATTAAAATCTATATATTAATACGATAGAAACATCGTTGCTTATCATGACGTCATTAGCTAACAAACGTTTGATTGGATAATAAGTTCAAATCAAGAAAAATTTGGAGAACAAAAAAATGGATGCCATTTTAACTTTTTTACGTTGATTTTCAATTTTTTTTTTAATTTCCAGTCTAATCTGAATTAATGGGATATTGATTTTTATATTGAAGGAAATTTGCATTGTTTTTTTATGCGATGAAAAGGTTCATGCTTTATGAGAAATTGAAGTTATTAGCTACCGTTGAATTTACACGGGTTCTGCAAGTGAAAATAAATATTTTAAGTTGTCTACAATTAGACTTCTGATTATAGTTCTTCCAAAATAAATCATTTTTAGGGCTTTTTTAGAATTTTGAACATTTGCAGATTATAAGTGGTTGTAACACATTAATGCCGGGTGGAGCATTTTCCAGCATTAAATGACCGATTGGTAAAGGTGTGGTGGACACGGGTTGTGTGCGGCAGATCAGCCAGTGGCTATGATGTCAGAGGTGACCTTTGGGATCTGACCTCCATGTCGAAAACAATGGGTTCGGTAACATACCCCACGGACAGGCCCAACTAGTAACTACATCTTGAATGGATTTTAAAATATATATATAAACGATATATAAACAGAAGAATTTGGTCAGTCAAGAGAGTCCCCAAACAGACAGTGCATCGGCAAACAATAGTAGGCTGACATTGCCAAACTTGGGGGTGCTCACCAAGTAAAAAAAAAAAAAAAAAAAAAAAAAAAAATATTAGGCTGACATTGCCGGGCAAGAAGGGGCGGAGGTCCTG
>JAUZSX010328233.1:0-11211 GCA_034780655.1 Idiosepius hallami | reverse complement strand
ACTAATATACATTCTTGTTTTTTGTTTTTTCTAATAATTTTCTATCATATATTGTCGGAATTTATTTTCCATATTTTCTATCGTATATATATATATATATATATATATATATATAGGCAGCATTCTTTCATTTAGATAAGTTTCATTAAAAAGACCTGAATTCATCTGTCTATTTTTTCTTTATTTTTTTCAACTTTCTGAGAAAAACACTTGGGACTATAGTATATTTTTAAAAATCCTATGGACCTGATATAAAGATTCTCATCATAAAGTTGGAAAAAATAAAGAAAAAAAATGGATGCCCAGAAGAATTTTCTTCTTTTTATTGAAACTTGTTCAAATATATATACATTTTATTTAATGTTGCCAACCAGTGCTGTGCTTAGCAACATCATCGCTACCCCCTTTGTGCCTTGCGGCCTCAAAATGAAACTTTGTCCCCACCTTCATTCTATTATAGGTATATATATATATATGTCGGTGTGTGTGTATGTATATATATATATATATATATATATATATATATATATTATAAAATATGTATGTATATTTCAACATATAGGCATGATAATGATTTTCTAGTTAATCCTAATAATTATTTTGGTAATTATTTTAATCACAAAAGATCTGCTAAGCTAAGGAAGCTTGTGCCCCCTGCTCCACTCAAATGCAGGTTTTGCGGGGAGCCTAAGCATAGCCCTGTTGCCAACCAAATAATTGACTAATCACCAGATTCCATCTTTATTATGTGACTTGATGCTACTCTTCCTTTCTGACTTGGTCAGCCAAAAAGTCATTAGAGTTTTTTTTAATGTTTAGTAACTCCTTTATTTCTACCAATAAATGTCAATAAAATATAAATGACCTTATTGTGCATTGTCATGAAACTCTAAGTATGAAGGAATTACTAGAAATTAAAATCCTTCAGTGACATTAATGGAAATGCCATCCTTTGTTTTATACTTACTCCTAAGCCTTGTAATAATCACTTACTGTTTTTCTTTTTTTTTTATTGCCAAACTAATAGACTTGATTTTTTTTTGGGTTGTGGTATAAATGATAGAAGTATTTTTTTTTATAATGGGTTATTGAAATATTAATATCATTGCAAACAACAGATCAATTTGATATTGAAATTTAAGATTAGAAAACAAAAAAAAGAATAAAGAGGAATGGAGGAAGACGATGGGCTTTTCAAATGAGTTTGTTTTTTTTGTTATGGGGGGGAGGAGAGAAGAAACAATAAAGAAACAATAAAGAAAAAAGCTTGGTAAAATGGATTCAAATTTTACACACTGATCAACCAAATGACACGATACAATCATTGTTTTTGTCTTGAGAATCAAAGAAAGATGTTTAATTTTGAGCCATTGATTATTGCTTTTAATGTTTTGTTTTTTTACTTTAAAAAAAAACAAAAACACACCAAAATTGACTGTCATATGAGAGTTCAGATATTTTCAATATATAAAGAGAGAGGAACAAAGAGAAAGAGGGAGAGTAAGCAAAAGAGTGTCAGATTTTTTTAGTTTAGCTCGTATTCAAAAAATTCTTTTTATTTTTTTCATTTACTTGAATAACTGATAACTCGATCTCTGTTCAAAATATTAATGTTTTTTTCAAATAAATTCCATAATCAAATCCCATTTTAAAACTGACCAAGAGGTTATTGAAACTATTCAGCACTTTGTTCAAGCAAAACCAAATCTACTTTGTTGAAAAGATGAACATTTTTCACTATAAAACTCAATATTCAATTTGAAAACTTAAGGAAATTTACTTTTCAACTTTTTTTTGTTTTTAATATTTAAAAAATAATTACTTTTTTGAATTCTTAGAGTTGCAAATAAAATGCAGAGTTTGGAAAAATAAAAAAATTCCTATTAAGTATTTTTAAAAGTATAGAAATCTAAATTACCTGATCAACCTTCAAATTCATTAAAAAAAAAAGTGCGCGCACGCACGCTCACATACACAT
Source organism: Idiosepius hallami (assembly GCA_034780655.1). Lineage (NCBI taxonomy): Eukaryota > Metazoa > Mollusca > Cephalopoda > Idiosepiidae > Idiosepius > Idiosepius hallami. The sequence goes on along the minus strand of JAUZSX010328233.1, from coordinate 9,233 downwards.
ACACACACACACACATATATATATATATATATATATATATATATATATATATACACACACAGTTGATAAAAAAATAAGTGAGTTCAAACTTTTGAGTTTTAATTTAATTGGGAAATTATTGTCTTAAAGAATTCTGTATGAAAAATAAAATAAATGGTTGTTTTACTTGACAACAATTTCAAATAAAAGTAAATTAAAAAATTTTCCGAACTATGTTAATGAAAATGTTTCAGAAAGAAATGGAACACAAACATTATTATTATTTGTGACTTCAACTTATGTTACCATTGGTCGTACGTACACATGAAATAAAAGATGGTTGAAAATCAATTAAATATATTTTATTATATTTGATGTTAATAATGATTATGTAAATAACCTCTATACAAATTATGTCTGTAAATTGTTTAGAAAGTTTTTTAAAATGTTTCATTGTTTTATTGAAACATTTTAATGTTTTATAATAGAAAAAATTTAGCTAAAATCTGAATAGGCAAGATAAACAATTTTTATTTTAAATAAAATACTTTAATAATAATGGCCTTTGCTGTACTGAATTTTTCTTTCTTTTTTACTGAACTTCAGTTTAGTTTATATTTTGAAATCTAAGCAAAGCTTTTGTTTTTGTCGATACATGAAAGCCTTTTTAAAATGGTTGGAATATTTTTTAGGTTTTAATTTCATTGTTGTACAAATTTAAAGTTGAAAAATTCGAATAATTTGAATAGTTTTGTTTTTCCTTTTTATCTCTTTCATCATTGATATAATAATTCAGACAAGTTAATAAAAAAAAATTTATAAAAAATAATCCATGACCAAATAAATAAATAGCAGGAAAAAATTCTCAGAATGATAGAAATTTTTTTTTAAATTATGCTTGAATAAAATTTTGACGTAGAAACTGGATCTCAAAAAAATGATAAAGAAACAACCTCCACACCCCAATATAAAAGGTTTTGAAATTGTGGCCATTATAAATTTTCTTTTCTCTATCTTATTGTACTTTAATTTAAACCAAAAATTCCATCAATTTACAGCAAGAAATGAATTAAAAAAAAAAATCCTTAAATAAAACAAAAACATTTGTTTTATGAACTTTTTTTTTTAAATCATTCTTTTTTCTTGATGTAGGAATCTATTTACCAACTTTTTTTTTACAAATAGAAATCCCCCCCTTCCCCATTCTTTATGCACTTCCATCATTTTTTTTTTTTTCTCTTGACAAAAATGTTGTGTGTTTTACTCCCCTGAGATTTTCTGTTAGGGAAGTTAAAATTTTGAATGATAACGGGAAATATTTTACACGTGTGAATTAATTGTTGAAATGACTCTACTTACAGTTTTTGGCATTATTCATTTTTTTTTTTATCATGTTTATTTTAGTAGTATTTTTGAAAAACTTTTATTAAGTTATTTACAGATATTAGATGGTATAACAGTGGATAGACAGTTGCACTTTGGAATATGAATCTAAATCCCACTCATTCTATTTACGTTTACATTTGGACTAATACTCTTAGGAAAGGTATGAATCTTCACTTTCCTTCCATCTATGGATTAAATAAGTGCTTTTTTTGTTTTAGAAAATGAACCAAATGTTTATCAAAAATGATTGATTGTTACATTAAATGACCTAAAAAAGTTATTCTGTAAAACAAAGAAATATAACTGAAGTGCTATGCATTTTTAGACATTGTTAAAAAAACCCACGACGACTGGCAGCAGAGGAGTCCACAGCTTCTAGGCGAAAGTAACTTGAATGGGATATACTGTCACCCTATCAACTCCTAGTCTGCCTTTTCTTTCTGGATGAGGATCCATAGCCTTTTTCTGAAAGTCAGTGGTAGCATTTGGAGTCAGGGTTCCCATCTCTTTAGCCTTTTTGCTGTAATAAGGTCCACAAGGCTTTTTGAAATCAGTGTTGCCCTTCAACAAAATGAGATACTCTCCTAGGTTAATGAGCCCCATCTGGTCAAGGTAGATTTAATGGTTTTGACTGGGATTTGAACTCGTGTAATACAGTTCCATAGTCTGAGCTTTTACCAATGCTACACCTTTATATATATATATATATACACACATACACACCCTATTTTTTTCTGTTTTTTACTTACCAGTTCTTACCTGATTGATGAAAAAGTTAAAATTATGATTTTTATAAAGGCCAATTCTTCACTTCATGCAAAAGGATGTTTCATCGCAAAAGTGTGCATAAATTTTGACTTGCCTTTAGTATTTCTCAATAAATGCCTAAAATTTGTTAAGACTTTTTTTTTTCTTTAGAATTTATTAATAATCAATTCCTGCAAAAAATTTCTATTTTTAAAACCTGATATCAGACTTAGGTTGAAAATTTTTAAAACTTTTGTTTTTTGTTGTTTTATTTTATTTTTCTTTTGGTAATTTTATATAGTTCTTGTAATGATGCATCATCACAAAATCAAGTTTATATTCTTATTTCATTATTTTGTATTTTTCTTTTCTCATTTTTATATGTGTTTGGCAGAAACGTGGAAAAAAAGAAAGAATAGCATACGCAAATAGTTAAAATGATGAAACCTGGAATTAAATGGGGCATAAAACCATAGAAAAAACATTGTATCTGTGTCTATTCAAAGTTGATAAATTAAAAGATGGTTATTTCTTAAATATCTAACACTTTTGTTATATGTCAAATTTTTTTTATTAATCTTTCAAAATAAATTCTTTTTGTTTGCAAATAGAAAACTACATTAGACATCATAAATTAAAACCAGAATTTTGGGGGTTTCTTCACACATAAGCAATTATTCATCTTTTTTTTTTAAGTGCATTGTTTTTTTACTTTCTGACTGGAGTTGGGATTGTAAATATTCAAATTAATTTTAAGTGACTCTTTGGCATTTTAGCAGAATTGATTTGTTATTATATACTGAATTTTTATAAATCAAATTATGCTATCCACCATATTTCAAATGAAAATGTCATTATTTTGTTGTTGCTATTTGCCTCTTTTTGACAGGATGGTCTGACTGAGTTGTTTTAAAATTTCAATAGAAAAAAAAAACGTTTGTTAAATTTTAAATAAAACTGTAAACTTGAATTTTTAAAAAGTTGAGCATCACAAAAAAAATTTCTATCATCAAAAAAACATTTTTTTCGTTCTTTCTTAATTGCTTTTTTTTTATAAAAATAGAATGATTGGTGTAAAATCAAAACAGACATTAATTTTTTTTTTTATTCTAATGAAAATGTTTTATTTTTGGATTTATTTTCTTATTTCTGAATATTTTGAAAAAAAACTCTTAAGATCTGTTTTGTTTCTTGCATTTTATTTTTTTTTTTTTTTCTAACTTGATTAGTTTAGCAAAAACTTGGAAAATGTTTTTTTTATTTTTGTTGTCATTAAAAATAAAAAAATCTTTTTTTTTTTAATTTCTAAAACCTTTAGTCAAATCGAAATTTTTTTTTTTGGTTAACAAACAATTCAACTCCTGGAATTTTTTTTTTTTTGTAAAAGGATTTAAAAATTTTTTAAAAACTAATTTTTTCACACACAGCCTTTTTCCCTCCAACCCCTTCTGTTATTAATTGTTCTTCCCGTCTGTTTTTCTTTATTTTCCATTAATTTTCATTCCATCCAATCTTCTTGAAGATGATTGATAAAACCATTAAAAAAATCTTTCTAATTTTTTTAAATCCCATTCACCAAAAGTACTTGTTTAGATAAAAAAAAAAAAAAGTTCAAAAGTAAAACCATTACCATTTTTTATATACTCCTCATTGTGTAAAAATGAATCTAATATTGAAAGGATTCAATAGTAAATCAAATTAAAATTTTGGATTTATTTCAGCGTAAAATTTCCTGTATTTTACTTTAATTTGAAGAGAAATGTTTTGTTTTGTTTTTTCTTTAAAACAATTGTTTTGTGTTTGTGTCTATTATCATAGCTGGTTAAAGATAAGAGGACTAGTATTTAATAGATCTATAGCAACCTAGCCGTTGTGATTTTAGTTAAATTTGGGTTATTTTAATGATAGCAAAATGGTCTTTTTTGGGGGTGGGGGTGGAAAAAATTATTGTTGCAAATAAAAAATTTAATTATTTTTTTAAGCAGATTTTATTGAAATCTTGTTTAAAATTTTTGTTCTTTCAACTTTAAAACAAATGGATTTAAATTTAAAGAACATCAAGGCAGCAGTAATTTGTTGTAATCTTTTTGTGCCTACTCTTTCATACCACATGGTGACTGCCACTTCTTAAGAGAAGAAGGCTAACTCTCATGACATATCACAAACGTAAGAGTTGTTTGTACAGATAATTAACATGTTTTATACTCGTACAACACATACAACACACTCTCTTTCCATTTGGCCTTTAACCAGTGACAAGTTAAGCAAGATGACTAGATTGGCCAAATAGAGTGCAGGTTTTATATTAGTGCCCTTCTTCTAGATGAATTACTACAAACACCAGTATATACACATAAATATATATTTATATTTTTTTTTTCTAGTACTCCACTTAATACTAGCCCTGAGTGAATTTGAATCCTTTTCATCCTTTTTAAAGTTGTATATTTCATAAACATAAAATGTAAGAAGGAAGATTTTGTTATGTAGAAATCAATTGTGACTTTTGATTTCTACTAATCGTTTTGAAAGAGGGCTCTCTCTGCTTTTAATGACCATGTAAAGATTGATATGCCATTAAGCAAAGATCATGTTTATTTGACTAGCAAGTTTGTTATTAATTCATCAGTTTATTGTGTGTGTTCAAGAGAGCAGAGTTTCTCAGTTTGTGAAATGTTGTCCCTGCGACCGTCAGGATTTGTTGGTGTTGCCATTGTTGTTCATAATTTTCATGTGATAATAATGATGGATAAAGAGCAAGAGAGAACAAATTGCTTCGATGAAAAAAAAAAAATGACCCGAAAAATTGTGTAAAATTTTGTGAATATTTTTTTAAAAATGAGTTGGGAATCATTTCCATGGTTTGTGTAAGATTTAAAAAAAAGCCAAACCCAATTGAAATTTTCCCCAAAAAACTGTTTTTAATGTTCATATTGTTTTTTTTTTGTTTGTTTGTTTTTTCTTTTTGTTAACTTTTGATTTTAGAATCAATGAAAAAAAAAACCTGAAACAGATTGTTTCATTGAAAAATGTTTTTTTCATTTAAAGAAAAATGTTGAATAATTTTTTGTGTATTATTAAACAAAAAAACAAACAAAATTTTTTTTTAAAATGCCTGATTTTTTTCTCCCTATTACTGGATTTCAGCATCAAATTTTTAAAGTGGGGGGAAAAAAAAAAATAGGGCGTAAAAGAAAGAAAAAAGTTACTCATGTTAAATTTTATAAAAAAAAAAAAAATTTTATGATAGTCACAACTGAAATAAAATGCTGAACTGATGTTTATAAAAACAAAGAAAAAGTAAAAAAAAAAAAAATTGAGAGAAAAGAAGAAATGATAGAATGAATGTCTCCTTTACATTTGTAAAGATTTGTGTAGATGTCTATATTGAGACTGTCTAACATAGCCTCAAAAATAGCCTGCACACCCTCGACCCCCCCTCTTTCCCTCTTTGGTGTGAATGTAAGAGAAAGAGAGAAAGACCTAGGTTTCAGACGTGTTTCCCATCAGCATCATTCATTTCAGCAAAACAAACTAAAGAACCAAGTTCCATTAATCTCATCTAATTTCTGTGTTTTGTATGAATGTTGAAATTGAAAAAAAAAAACACTTTTTTAAAAAAATAAAAAATTTCAATAGAGAAATAAAAGTTTAAAAAAACAAAACAAAAAGGTATTCGTTCTTTGTCTTTTTTGTTTTATTTCTTTCAATTTTTTTATCTTGCGAAGAGTGTAAAAAAAAAATGTTTTGTTTTTGAAATAGATTTTGTGTTGCTTGTATATTTGAATCTGAAATGAGCTAAAATCTATGTGAATCTGAAACTATAAGAGCTGTTTATCCTACCACAGTGCCCAACTCAAAGTTGATTTATCCTGTAATATCCCGACACTTAACATTCACACAGAGCTAGCTTGTGTGTGTGTATATATATGTGTATGTATGCATGCATGTGTATGCACGCATATGCTTTTGGTCCTATGAAATCACAGGCGAGAAACTGATAGTCAACTTAAAAGCTATTGACTTTGTGTCTACACTTATCTACTATGCATGCTCTATCACTTATTTAACACTTTAATAATAAATTTAGGAAAATTTCAAATATATTTTTCTATGTGTGTGCGTAATGTGTATTTTTGTAAAAATTGTTTTCTGAGAGAATTGTATAAAACATTAGTTGTGATGATCATTTCTGGTAAACCATTTCAACAAAACAATTTTGTTGCAAGAAACCTGCTAATCCAAACTGATATAGGCTGTCTTGTCACCAGATAAAATCAATTTTATTAACCTGTAAAAGTGATGAGGGCTATTTGTTTTTGTTTTTAATATGAATATAATGAATTTGTCCATAACTTTTCTCAAGCAAAATTTAGTTGCTTTAATTAAACCATTATTTTAATCTTAATTTACAAATTGGATGCTGAAATCTTTATTAGCGTTGTTCCAGATTTCAACCAATTACAATTCAGCTTTTTTTATTTGCGTTGTCAATACTTACTGTATCAATGATGGTTTTATTCAATATTGTGTTAAAATTGAATTATTACAAATGTGCAAAATCTATGCTTGGAGAAAAGTAATATGATGTTCAGGATACCATAGATAATCTAAAAAAAGAAATATGCTATCATCACTTTAGCATCCTGGTATGCTATAAAAAAAATCTGATTTATTTAATTAGCCTGTAGACTCTCATTAGGTCATTCAATGCTGAAAACTATTAATTAGCTCTGTCTAGTTTTATAGATTTTGCTTGTTTGGTTTTGTTTTTGTCTGATTAATATTGATCATTAAATCTGATTAATAATAAACTAATATATGTTTGGCTGATTTATATCCAATTTAGTGTTCATGTCAGTTAATAATGATGGGTTTTTATCACAAATGTTGATTAAAAAATGTCTAAATAAAGAAACAGCATAAAAAAGGGCATATTTGTTTAAGGGAAATTGGATTATAACAAAACCTTTTCTGGTATAAGTGTGGCCTTCATAGCTCAGTCAATACAGCATTTGACTTTTAAAATAGGTAATCTAAGGCTCTGTGGTCAGACTTTCATGTGGATTATGTTTTTAGCTTTTAATCTTCAGAGGATGACTCAATTCATAGAAATATTTGAGAAGAGATGGCCTTGATTTATAAAGTAAAACACCTTTTCAATTGGTTAAAATTGCGGCCCATTTACCCTGAAAAAAGGCAAGTTCTCCCCCTCAACATACTTAAACATACTTCAACTATATATACATACATATATGTATATATAGTTGAAGTATATATATATGTCTAGAGAGAGAGAGAGACAGGCAGAAAGAAAGATGGATTGATAAATGTATATTTCAATTGTTTTAATGATTTCCTAATTAATCTTAACAATGAATTATTATGGTAATTTTTTTGCATTACAATCTGTGAAGCCAAGGAGCCTTGCGGCCCTAACTGATTGCACATATCATACTTTTCCGTATTTTCTCTTTATTTCCAATCAAAATGCAATCCTTTGGAGTCTCTCTGTCTTCACTGCAATGTTTCAAGTATTCTTCCGTCAACTGAAAAACACAATTAAGAATGAAAATGGAAAATTTAATTGTCATATCATTTTGATCTCATTTGTCCACCTCCACCTGACCCTAAAGAAAAGAAAATCAAAAGTAGAATTCTAATGATTCCAAGAGAATGGAAGGTCTCAACATGGCCGATTCAACTAATTGACTAAAAAATCAATTTTGTACTTTTTGTATCCAATCTCTTTATCTATATACATATAAAAGTCAAATCGTCATATTTGGTTGGGTTCTACATTTGGTTTTAAATTTTTGGTTTACCAGCATTGTGCGTGGCTAGATTGAGCCGAAGAAAACGAGAAATTTTAACTGTTAAAACTTGTATACTTAGCTAGTCACCAATTTAACTACTGACCAAGCTCAACATTGCTTAACTTTGGTAATCTGACAGGAACCAGTGTCTCTAACCCGACATGACCGTATAAATCATTTCTCAATATTAGAGTGTCAAAATCATTTAAAAAAAAAGATTTGAAGAAGAGATTTTGATTTAATTTAAAAATGAATAAATGAATAAGTGTTTTTGAAATCTAAGAAAAAATAATTCATTTTTTAACATGAAGTGTTTTTGAAAAAAAAAAATTAGTGGCAAGTCCCCGGTGCTGTACAAAGCCAGGCAATAGTTCTAGTATAATCATAAATATATCTTCATGTTTAAAAAAAGAATAAGTTGATTTAAAAGGTTAGAAAAGTTGGTAAATATGTCGAAGTTCAACGCCTTTTTGGGTTATGTAAAAAATTTCAAAGTCCATAACGAAACGAACACACAGGCAGACAAAAAGTTCCATTTTTTAAAAATAAGTTTAAATTTAATGAAGACAAAAAATACTAAAAAACCCTCTGTCTTAAAAAAAAAGCAAAACGATTGCTTACATTCATTTTTGGCCTCAGATTGTCAGAACAATGTTGGTTAATGACTTTTGAATAATCAATAATTCCACCTGACTCTTTGGCTTCTGCCGCCAAAGCTTGTTCATCTTCTCCAAAGATGTACAGACTGATTGTCTCCCCTTGTTCATCCTGAGAAGTCAAGGAAGCATCACCCTAATAATAATAATAATAATAGTATTAGTAGTAGAATAGACAATTGTTTAGAAAAATAGTTATGGTATTAAAAGGCCCAGAAAGATTGATGTACCACAAAACAAAGCGATGCATAAAGTTCTAGAAATAAGATTAAAAAGAAATAAAAAGGAAACCAAGATTTTATTGCACCTCCCTAACCCCTTCTCAAAGTAGAGAAATTATTAAAAAAAAAACTCCCTAAACTAGGGGTCATACTGCATAGCAACCCTTGCCCTGGGTCCTTATAAAGGGTCTTCAATTGGCTGTTTCTCCATTCAGATGAATTTATTTGGGTCATTTGTGATTATATTGTGTTCAGTCAGCAGGGATGGAGCTGTGGTAAAAGCTTGGACTTTAGAGTTACATGACATATGTTAAAACCCTATTTAAAACCTTAACATTCACTTTCTGTTTCCTTGGACTTTAGAGTTACATGACATATGTTAAAACCCTATTTAAAACCTTAACATTCACTTTCTGTTTCCTTGGACT
>JAUZSX010328222.1:0-11212 GCA_034780655.1 Idiosepius hallami | reverse complement strand
TATATAACCTATTCTATTATACCTACATCCATTTAAGATATTTGTGACAGTTTGTAATTGCTCTGTTGAAACAAGAAATTATTGGAATTCTTTTTATTAAAGTTTATTAATTGCTTCGATTTTGACTGTATTGGAATAAATTGTAAATTCTTCTCGTTTACATTTAAAGAAAGAAAGAAGATAGATAGAAAGAAAAGTAGGAAAGAAAGAAAGTAGAAAGAAATGAAAGAAAGAAGGAAAAAAGAAATGAAAGAAAGAAAGAAAAAAAGAAAAAGAAAGAAAATACAAAGAAAGAAAGAAATGGAAAAAAAAGAAAAACAAAGAAAATAGAGAAAAGGAGAAATAAGGTAAAAATTCAGAAATTAAAATGAAAAAATACAAAGAAAGAAAGAAAGAAGAAAAAAAGAAAGAAAGAAAGAAAAAGAAAGGAAGAAAGAGAGGGGGAGGGGGAAAAAGGAAGAAAGAAAAAAGAAAGAAGAAGAAGAAAAAAAGAAAAAATAAATAAAGAAAAAGAAAGGAAGAAAGAGAGGGAAAGGGTGGAAAAAAAGGAAGAAAGAAAAAAAGAAAGTAAGAAAGAAAGAAAGAAAAAAGAAAGAAAGAACGGGAGGGGGAAGGGTGGAAAAAAGGAAGAAAGAAAAAAGAAAGAAAGAAAGAAAGAAGAAGAAAAAAAGAAAGAAAGAAAGAAAAGAAAGGAAGTAAGAGAGGGGGAAGGGTGGAAAAAAAGAAGAAAGAAAAAAGAAAGAAAGAAAGTAGAAGAAGAAAAAAAGAAAGAAAAAGAAAGAAAGAAAATAAAAAGAACGAAAAAAAGACATAGAAAATATTTCGCCCTCGATTTGAACAAAGAAAGATAAAAAAGTAAAAAAGAACAAAAAAAGAAAAAAAAAAAAAGGAAGATAAAAACCACATTGAAAATATCCCGCCTTCGATTTGAACGAAGAAAGAAAAAAGAATAAAAAAAGAAAGAAAAAAAGAAAGAAAAAGAAAGAAAATTAAAAATATCTCGTCCTCGATTTGAACCAAGAAAGAAAAAAAGAAAAAAAAGAAAAAAAGAAAGAAAAAAAAATACATTGAAAATATCTCCCTTCGATTTGAACGAAGAAAGAAAAAAAGAAAGAAAAAAAGAAAGAAAAAAAAAGAAAGAAAAAATAAAGAAAAAATGAAAAAAAAGAAAAAAAAAGAAAGAAAAAAAAGGAAGAAAAAAAAGAAAAAAAGAAAGAATAAAAAAGAACATTAAAAATATCCCGCCCTCGATTTGAACGAAGAAAGAAAAAAGAATGAAAGAAAAAAAGAAAGAAAAAGAAAGAAAAAAAGAAAGAAAAAAAGAAAGAAAAAAAATAAAAGAAAAAAAGAAAGAAAAAAATTTAAAAAAAGAAAGAAAAAAAAAAAAAAGAAAGGAAAAAAAAGGAAGAAAAAAAAAAGAAAAAAAGAAAGAAAAAAAAGAAAGAAAAAAAGAAAGAATAAAAAAGAACATTAAAAATATCCCGCCCTCAATTTGAACGAAGTCTAATTTTCTATGCTTTTCGCTTGACTAAATTCTAATAAGTATTTTCAATTCTTTGTTTTATTTTTCAGACATTTGAAAATATTTTATCAAATCGTTTATACATTTAAACTCAATAAAAAAGCAATCATATCAAGAGGTTTCGTAATGACACCAAGCGATTCTTATTTACAGAACAACAAATTATAGACATAAATATTAGATTCACTCAAGCAATTTACAAAAATTGCATTATTAATTTGATAACAAAATAGAATTTAAGGAATTATTGTGTTAGACCTTACTTGCTAAATCATTATTGAGACATTTGCAAAAATTGCTTATAATATTGACTATTGTTCTCATCTTGTCATAGTTTTAAACTTTTAACTTGGGAATTTAAAAAATAAAACTTGCTGGTTAATGCTATATAGATTATTCGCACTTCTATTCTCATTATTAAACAGTGATTTTTTGTATAATTTTTTTATATAAGGCCTTCTAATTAATGCTATATAGATTGTTTGCACTTCTATTCTCATTATTAAGCAGTGATTTCTTGTATAGTTTTTTCATATAAGGCTTAATAATTAATGCTATATAAATTAGTTAGACGTCTTTTTCTCATCAGTAAACAGTGATTTCTTATATAATTTCATATAAGGCTTAATAATTAATGTTATATAAATTAGTTCGACTTCTATTCTCATCATTAAACAATGATTTCTTGTATAATTTTTTATATAAGGCTTCATAATTAATGCAATGTAGATTAGATTACTTCTATTCTCATCATTAAACAGTAATTTAACGTATAATTATGCTACATAGATAAGTAAAGAATAACATAAATAAAAAAATAAAAAATAGAATGTTTAAAATAATCTGAAAAAATTAAAAAAATAATTTAATTAATTTAAAAAAAGTAAAAATAAAATAAGATAAATTTTAAAAAGAAATAACTTTAAGAAATAAAAAAAAGAAAAAAGAAAATAAAATAAAGTTTAAAAAAAGAAATAACTTTGAAAAATAAAAAATGAAAAAATAAAAAAGATAAAAAAATGCGATAATTAAATAGAAAAATTAAGGAACAAATAAAAAATAAAAAATCGAAAAAAACAAAAAATAAACAAGCCGCGCGCGCGTGCGTGGTACCCCTAGCTCTAAAAGTCCCCGAGAGACGCAAAAAAGATTTTTCCCGGGGTAAACACTATTCAATTTGTGAAATGAACAATGTTTGAAGCCTTGTAAATTTAATAAGTTATTTTTCATTGAAAAAGGTAGATGAGTTAAAGTAGTTTGTAAAAAAATTATGTGGTTAATGTGAGGTATTAGTAGAATCCATTTTTCAACTAGTGTATATCTTTCGAGATTAATGTGTAGTTTGGGGCATTTTTAGCCCTAAAAATTCCCGAGGCAAGCAAAATAGATTTTTCCCGAGGTAAACACTATTCAATTTGTGAAATGAACCATACTCTCCACATTTTGGCCAAGTTTCAGAAAAATTGAACGGATGGATCAAAAGTTATAGGCCGGAAAAGGTTATTTTTGGCTGTTTGGGGGCATTTTGACCCGCTGGGGGGCTAATGAGATTTTTTTTTCAAAAATTGGAGAATGTCTCTTTCTAACCTGACCAAAGTTACAACTTCATGCAAAATTTCAGAAAAATTGAACGGATAGTTGCAGAGAAATACACAAACGAACAAACAGGCCCCAAAACATAGGTTCCCCTCATTAAATATCGGGGTACCAACAAAGGAAATAAAAACAAGGTTTGATTAAAAGAACATAGATCTCCTGACTACTCATTTTTTTCCACTTTCCTCCTCATCCTCATCATATCATATCACACAGTGATGTGCATAGTGTAACAATTGGTTTCCTCAAAAGGAGTAGCAGGGGCGCCGCATACAGGTTTGTTATCAGTATCTTGTATTCTTAAATGGTCACCCATCTAACCACTGACCAGGCTCTCTGTTGCTTAACTTTGGTGATCTGACGGGAACCAGTGTCTCCAACGCGACTTGACCATTCACTTTTCTGATAGATATATAGTGCAGAGACCTTGTGTTTTTGTTTTTATGTATCAAAGAATCATGTTTCTTTTTTTATCCAAAATGTTATAGGTGCCATGTAAAAAGTTGCTAATTTAGTAAAAAATGATATTAACCCTTTCAACCCAAAGAGCCGATATATCGGCCTTAGTAACCAAAGGCAAAAAAAGACACGGACATTTCAACCCTAATATGGTTCTTTAATAGCACGGCTCTAAGTGACTACCTTGTATTACTGCCAAGTCAGGGTCCAAAGGTAGAGGTTGAAATATCATTGTGTGTGTGTCTTTTTTTGCCTTAAGTCACCAGGGCTGCTATATCGGTTCTTTAGGGTTTAAAGGGTTAAAGGGAATCTTTTCTATGGAACTCAGAATTGGTTGGATTAATGATGTTCTCTGTAAAAAAAAATCTGAGAAATAATTCCTGAAGAAGATTTGACTAAAACCTAAAAATGAAACCTTAAATATTGTTTCTATTGATTTTTTTTATATACGTTAAATGTGTTCCGAACGAATGGATTAAATATAGACATTTTTTTTGCCTGAAGACAATTTTTTTTTAATATGTTTTAACAGACACCGATATAAAGAAAGAAAAAGGTGACAAAATTTATCAAGAAATAAATATTTCTTTTGGGCTGAAATTTGAAAAATTGACAAGCACACATTTTTGAGAAGTTCCACACAAGTAAACAACGACAAACAATTGTCTCCACAAATCGCCCTCCCTAAAAAAAAAAAAGATAATAATGATAATGATAATAATAATAATAATAAAAGACATGAATAAAAAAGAGATTGTTTCAAATAGAGATCTAAACTTTTTTCTAACATATTGGAGCTTGATTTTGTTTTTTAAATATTTTTTTCTCTCTACAAGTTAGTTGTACTTTCTTGGGAAAAATATATTTTTCTATGTGTTTCAAAAATCTTTAAATTCTTTCTATTTGTGAGTTGCTCTTCAAATTCTAAACAAAAAAAGGATCTTAAGGATATAAAAAATTAGATTTTTTTAAAAATATTTTTTTCTCTCTACAAGTTAGTTGTACTTCTTTGGGAAAAATATTTTTTCTCTCTACAAGTTAGTTGTACTTCCTTGGGAAAAATATCTTTTTCTATGTTTTTCAAAAATCTTTTGGTTCTTTCTATTTGTGAGTTACTCTTAAAATTCTAAACAAAAAAGGATCTTAAGGATGTAAAAATTTAATTTTCAAACAATATACAAATTCCAGTTACTTAAATAAGATACTTGCATTAGTATTCAAGCCACAAGAATATATTATTGAGTAAATTTTATTCAGAAAATAGCTGAGATTCTAGCTTTTTGTGTATGTGTATATATATATTGTTGTGGGGTGAAACACCCCTCAAGAGGAACTCGTCCATTCACTATATATGTGATCTTTCTAGTCACCCGGAGAGATAGATCACATATATAGTAAACGAACGAGTTCATCTTGAGTGGTGTTTCACCCCACAATATAGCAGTGTGTGTGTCTGTGTGTGTATACTTAGGTAATATATGATTATTCAATGTTTCATTAAAAAGAATTTTAATTTTTCTTTTTAATATTTTAATTCAATTTTTTCTTATCTTACAACTAAGTTTCTTGTCAAGAAAACAAGGAAAAATTGAATTAGAATTATCAAAAAGAAAAATTTAAATTCTTTTTAATGAAATCTGTCTATATAATATATATGTATATTTATGTATATAGTTGATTTCCACGAAAATGAATTGAACATTGATGTTTTTTAATCTTTCATTACATAAATACTTGAATTTATTATAAATGACACTAATTAATTTTTACTAGGTTTATTCACTAGTTTTTAGCTACATAATTCTAGTTGTAAAATTTTTTGGATATGATTGTATTAGGTCTTGTCAAGTGAAATGTTAAATATGCAAAATTTCCAAATTCTTTGCTACTATAGAGAGTTCTTCTTTTGCCATTATATAAGCTAATTTCAATTTGCTAATTTCTTGATATTCCTATCAATATAATTAATTAAAGATTAAAAATAAAAGACTAGTAAAGAGGATAGAAATAGACAGAAAGTTTTCTCCCAGTTCAGTAGATTCTGTGTCTTAAATTTGTGGACTGATATTTTCTTTTGTATCTTAGAAATAAATCTTTCGTTATTTTCAATGAAGATAAAAAAGAAAAGAAAATGGATGGAAAGCAGTTTGAGTGATAACCCTTATGAATACATTGTTTAATTTTATTTTCTATGCACCAAAGATACACAGGAAAATCAATAGCAACACATCATTCTATTGTTCCCTTTCTATTATCTGCGCTTATCAACCAATCAATGAAGAAATGATGATCAATTCTTTCATGCAGAATCAATGCATGCTTTTTTCTGCATTGGATTTTCTAGTATTTAAGACTAAAGTTTTGTGTCCAGTATTCTTTAAAAAAGAAAAAGAAATTAATAAATGACAATCAAGTGTTAATAATGTAATTTCCTAATGAAGTATCCAGTGTATTAGGCGGTCGATGTGGCTCACTGGATAGACAATCAGACTTCAGAACCGTACTATACGGGTTCAAATCCAAGTTGTTCCGTCTACATTGACATATCGACTAATACCCTTGGGAAAGGTATGCATCCCAATCTTCCTTCCAGCTATGGGTTAAATAGTGCAAGACCTCAACGGCAGATTTGACAGATGTCTACAATAACACAACGGCACTGAAGGCAGATGAAGGCTGTAACAGAGGATGGCTTCCAGTCATGATTATCCATGCCATTGGAACAAGGTCTTCCTCTGCCAATTGGCTGTGTGGTGACTGAAGGTGCATTGGTCTCCTCACATTAAAAGACATCACATGCAGGTGTCCTCTTGAAAGGGCCCACAGGGACCAAGACAGAGGACAGTCATATCAATCTACGAGTGACCGAAGATGATCCATTGTGAAATATTTTGGTTTCTAAAGTAAAAAATATTTAAAGAAAATTGGGTGCACAAAGAGATTAATGACAGTATAGATAGAAATTCATTTTTATCAATTCTTGATCTTTTGTAATGTAATTATGAATGTCTTTGGTCATCCATAGTTACACCCCCCTCTTTAGTAAGAAATGATGTTGTAGTCAGGTAGTCAGGCAGTGTCTTTAGTCAGTCAGGCTTGAACAGGAGTCGGAGAAAGAAGAGCGAGCAAGGCTCTGCACCCATGCGAATGAGAGGGATATGCTGTCTTGCGAATAAAGAAATATGAATTCACATCTGAGGTGTACGTGTCATCTTTAGTTGGGGGGGGCTTCTGTTACAGCCCCCTAAACCATTGACCCTCAGAGAACCCGGAGAGGAGAAAAAGACGATTACGACGCCTCAACACCAAGCAACAACTCTACCCAAAGTAAAAGATCCAGCTCAACCATTTTAGTTATCCTCCAACCCACACACTTTACCAGTTTTAAAAGACAATCAATATACTTGTAAAAATCAGATTGTTGTCATTGTTTGAGACCCCACGTCCTGTAGCTCTTTAGTTATTGAGCCCCATCTGCCCGAAGGCAGCTAAAGGTGAATGTAATAGTTTTGACTGAGATTTGTACTGGTGTAATACCATCGAAGAGCCTGAGCTTTTACCAATGCTTTTACCAATGCTCCACTGTCCCTGCCCAAATTAGTATCATATATGAGAGTTTCTGTGTTAAAATTACATAACTATTTTATTTGTAGATTCTTTTCTTGAGTTTTTTAATTTTTTTACCTATATTCTTTACTTAAGTTGATTTTCATTTGGAAGTTTTTCAAATTAATTTTCATCCAGGTCTTTTCTTCACATTTACTCCATTTGATTTTTAAATGCAAATTCTGTTTGAAATATTTAGTTTGGTGTTTTGGGAGTAAATCATTTTACTAATGTTTTTCACACATATTTTTTACTTCACATGATTTTTAAGCAAATTCCATCTAAAACTGTCAATTTAAGAATAGTAATAATTGGTTAAATAAATTTCTATCATAGAAAAAAAGTAAACATTGAAAAATCTTGGGTAGAAAGTTATAGTTGATGAATGGATGGCATCCATCCATCTCTAGAGACGATGAATAACTCATGATTAAGGCTATGAAAATATTGTTTAATTGAAGAATATTCTTGTCACAGACTTAATACTCTTGCTATTATACTATTTCTTTTACTTTTGTAGATATTGGTAATAACTAGGACTGTGACATTATGTTTTTATTAAAGAATATTCTTGTCACGGCCATAATAAGTTAGACTGTGACAAGAATATTCTTTAAGCCCAAGTTATTAGGGCTATGACAGGAATATACTTTAATAAAAGTATATAGTTAAAGCCTTACTAATAACTATGGAAATAAAAATGATTAATTTATAAAAAAAAGCCATAGAATGAGTAGAATATTCTTTAATAAAAGCATACTGTCACAACCTATAGCAATATTTACAAAATTAAAAGAAATTGTAAAATAGCAAAATAGTCAAGTAACAAAAATATTCTTTAATAAAAGCATATTGTCACATCCAATAGCAATATTTACAGAATTAAAAGAAATTGTAAAAAAGTAAAATAATCAAGTCTGTGACAAAAATATTCTTTAATAAAAGCATATTGTCACAGCCCTAGTTATAACATTCTTTGACCCTCTTTCTAATAAATATTTCAAAAGTTTAAAAGAAAATTTAAAAAAAAACAAATTAATAGTTTTCTGGGCATCACAAGTTAACTTTGTTTTGTCAAAATTTATGCAACTCTAACAAAATTTTGGAAAAGTTTCCTCATTCAAACGTGACTAAAGGTTCCTTTACGCCAAGCTTCTTCCTTTAAATCCGCAAGCAATAGTTTTAAAAAAAAACAATTGAAGAAAGAATGCAAAACATGTTTGTTTCATTAGAAACTTGTATCTTAGGATATTTTTTTTGTCTTTTACTTAGTGTTTTAGAAGACAAATAAATGTTTTGACTTTTTTTTATTGCTTTTTGTTTTTGTTTTAAATAAAATTTCATTTCCTAACTTTAGAATATTTGTTCTATTCTTTTTAAACATTTTTGGAAAGATTTTCTTAATTTAAAAAAAAAAATATTTTGATTTCTTATTTTTCAAAGAAAAGAGTGCAATAAAAGAAATTATCCCAATGTTTTTCTTTTTCTTTTAAGGCACATTAAAATCAACTACAAAACCAAAATGCCTCAGCAGAAAGCAATACAGAATACAAATCAAGCTTGTTTATTTTGATATTAGCTTAAAGCAATCAGCTTAAAAAATAGTTCCTTTGAAATTTACATTTAAACAAAGGTTAAAATCCTTTTTTTTTAATTTCATGGTCTCTGTTTATCTTTACTAAAGTATAGCTAAGAATCATTACAATCATTTTTATGATTTTAATTGTATGTGAGTGAATGGGTTTTCTGTGGTGAGATAGACTTGTTTTTGTTTTTTTCATTCTCTTTTCTCAATCTTCTAGTAATTTATCTTTGTCTTTTTGTGGCAACAACTGTTTTCAATCTTGTAATGATAAAACAAAATAGTTATTTTTCGTGTAATATATTTAAAAAGAATTCTTGAGAATATAATTATATTTTTTAAAAATGAAAAAAATTCATTTATAATTTTTAAAATGTTTTTTTTTGGATTTTTTTTTAGTTTTTTTATTTCAATTAGATGTAAGATTGGATTGTTAGTTTTCTTGAAAAATTTATGACAGTAATAAAATAAAAAGGTAATTTTTATTTCCTAACGGTAGGACAAAAAGTTATAAAGCAAAGAAAAAGTACAAAACATTTCTAAAACTTGCATATATATTTATTATATATATATATATGTGTGTGTGTGTGTGTGTGTATATATATATATATGTATATGTACTATAATAGCCATATGTATAAAATAGTTAAATAAATTTCTATCATAGAAAAAAAATGTAAAAATGAAACATTTATATAAGTTTTATCAGTGTATTTACAACAGATATTACATAATATTTGAGATTCATTTCAACAAGACCCTCTATTTAATTCCTATTTAACCAATTGTAAATTTAAAAAGATCAAAAGAAAAAAGTAGTAATTGCAAGTAGGCTGTAATATGAGCAATCTTCAGAACAGAGCAAACATTGAATAACAGATGAGGAGCTTAACTCTAAAAAGTTCACTTGATTGAGCAAAACAAATGTTATTTTTGGATTCAGCACATCATAATTATCCTTGATTAACTAAAAATATCAAATAATGAATTTGAAGTTGATCTGTTCATTGCACCAACTAATACATTTTCATTTGTCTTATGCAAAATAATTTCTTCTAGTTGATTTCATCGCTTATGTAGCTCAGTTCCAACACATGAGCGTACTTAGAGCCCCCGCAGATCCCACAACTGCAGGGCATCCGCAAGCTCCCTAGGGGCTGCAAGGTTCCTTAGCTTTGCAGATCTTTTATAACCAAAATAATTAATTGTTAAGATTAATTAGAAAAATCACAATTACACTTATATATTGAAATATATATCTTACAATCCATTCTTTGTCTGCCTGTCTGTTTCTCGATATATATTTGTATATGTATGTATATATAGACTTTGATTGGGCAGCCACGGTGGAACATTGGTAGAAGCTTTGGCTCTGAGATCGTATTACGCGAGTTCAAATAGCAGTCAAAACAATTACATTCACTTTTAGCTGCCTCGGGCAGACGGGGCTCGTTAGCTCGGGAGAGCAGCTCATCTAGGTGAAGGGTAACACTGAATGTAAAAAGCCCGGGTAAGAGCACGTAAAAATGGCCTTGTGCCAAACTTGGGTCGGTGCACACTAAGTAAATATAATATCAGCCTTTTTTGGTCATTTAATGCCAAGAACAATCATTGTATACACGTATAGTTTGTTTTTTTAAAATAACACAATGTTCACTATTTAACGCATAGCTGGAGGGAATGTAGGGATTCATACCTCTCCCAAGGGTATTAGTCCAATGAACGCAAATGGAACGAATGGGATTTGAACTCAAGTACTATGATTCCGCAATCCAACGAGCTAACCACAAGGCCAAATGGACTTTCCTATTTAACCCATAGCTAGAGGGAATGTGGTGATTCATACCTCTCCCAAGGGTATTAGTCCAATGAACGCAAATGGAATGGATGGGATTTGAACTAACGTACTATGATTCCGCAATCCAACTACCTAACCACAAAGCCCAATGGACTTCCCCTTTGAAGGAAGTTGTCTCTTAAAACCGGATGAAGATGAAAGGATTGTCATTGTTATTGACACTTAAACATCTGACTGGAAATAAAAGTCACAAGAACAAAAAGAATCCCATTTAATGGCCTACAAAAGTGGTGGGCGTAAACCTTTTATCAAAATAGGGATGTGGAATTCACCTGTTGAAGTATCTTGTGCCATTATTCCCAGCAAAAATGGGGCAAGTTAAGTCCAATCAAAGTCCGATCATTTAAATAAATAAATATTATATTTACTTAGTGGGCACCGACCCAAGTTTGGCACAAGGCCATTTTTTTGTTGTCCGATAATTTAAATAAATAAATAAGTCTAATATGAAAATTGTTTGATGATATCAAAGCCCGACAATCTAGGTAATTGTTGTGAAGGAATGATAATAGTGTGTATATGATATTTACTTGGTGAGCACACCCAAGTTTGGCACAAGGCCATTTTTACGTGCTCTTACCCGGGCTTT
>JAUZSX010328211.1:0-11214 GCA_034780655.1 Idiosepius hallami | reverse complement strand
TAAATCCCAGTCAAAACCATTTCATTCCCCTTTAAAATGGCCTTGTGCCAAACCTTGTTGGCGCTGCTCATCAATTAAATATAATTTATTATATTCACTTGGTTGAGCACCAACCTAAGTTAGGTACAAGGCCATTTTACGTGCATCTGTATACCTTTGATTTTCTCGTTTAGTGTTGTCTTACAACTAGATGAGTTTCTCTCCCGAGTTCTCTCCTTAACGAGCGTCATCTGCCTGAATGTAATGATTTTGACTGGGATTTGAACTCGCGTACTTTGATTCCAGAGTCTAAAAATAAGGAGAGAAATGAAAGAAAGAAAGAAAGAAAGAAAGGAAAGAAAAAGAAAGGAAGAAAGAAAAAAGCAAGAAAGAAAAAAAATGAAAGAAAAAAGAAAGAAAGAAAGAAAAATACAAAGAAAGAAAGGACGATAGAAAGAAAGGAAAGAAAGAAAAGAATAAAAAGAAAGAAAAGAAAGAAGGAAAGAATGAAAAAGAGAAACAAAGAAAGACCAAAAGAAAGAAAGAAAAGAACGAAAGAAGTAAAGAAAGAAAGAAAGAAAGAAAGAGGACAAATAAACCACATCTAAAAAAAAAAGAAGAAATTAAAAGATATATTTACTTCAAAAACATTTACCCCGTATAAATCCATCTCTGTTCCTTTTATCAAAAGCCGACCCCAGCCCCACACCCTCTAATCCAAAACCTACTACCCCTACCCCACCACTAAATTACTAAGATCTACGAGCAGGACCCCCTACTCCTTCTTTTCAAACCGACCCCGGAAAACTAAGTTTTAAATCAAGCTTAACCGTAAAGACAATATACGCTCTACTAAAATGATTTAATACACAATAAATCGCATAATTATGTGGCTGTAGTATCTCGCCAAAAGGGCGTTGCCGTCAATCCAATGTAATTTAAACGCCGACAACAATCAGAGGAAGTTTGATACGGAGATGAAAGAAGCGGTAAGTTATGAAATCGCAAAACAAAGCCCGTTATCATACCAAAACAATCATAAACATTTGAGATGATACTACTACTACTACTACTACAAATAATAATAATAATAATAATAATAAGGATAATAAGGATAATGATAATGATGGATAAAAATAATAATGATATTATAAATAATGATATTATTAATAATGGTTATAATAATAATAATGATAATAACAGTATTAGTGATAATAATAATAATAGTAATAATAATAATAAAGGATAATAATATTAATAAAAGTAATAATAATAAACATTTGAGATGATAATAATAATAATAATAATAATAATACAATAATAATAATATTAAGAATAATATTTATAATAATTATTATTATGATAATAATAATAATAATAATAATGATAATGAAAATAGTAATAATAACAACAACAATAATAATAATAATAATAATAGTGATAAGAATAATGATATTGATAATAATAGTAATAATAGTAATAATAATAATATTATTATTGATAATAATAATGACAATAAAAATAATAATAATGATAATAATAGCATTAAAAATAATAATAATAATAATAATGATAACAATAATTATGATGATAATAATAATGACAATAGTAATAATGATAATAGTAATAGGTACAATATTAATAATAATAATAATAATGAATATATCAAAACAATATTTAACAACAACAATATTAATAACAACAACAACAATAATACTAATAATAAAAATATTAACGTTGATGATGATGATGATAATAATAAAAGCAATGATAATAATAATAATAATAATAATAATAATAATAATAATAATAATATTGGTAAAGGTAAAGAATAGTGGCCCCGAATTTTTTTCAGCATAAACTACAGCGTTTCTTATTAATACGCCGTCATGCTCTGATTTGATAATTAAGAATCATATTGCCGAGTGGTACTGCGAGAACAAGGAAAATAACCCTAACCCTAAAACCCTAACCCTAACCCTAAAACCCTAATCCTAACCCTAAAACCCTAACCCTAAAAAAATATTTCTGAACGTTTTAAAAACTAAAAAAAAAAAAAAAATACAAAAAAAAGTCGTTCGTTTCAGTAACGCAGAACAACGCAAAACAACACAGAAAAAGTACTTACGCAGAAAAAAAAGTCCGTGACCACTATTCTTTACTTTCACCCCCTCTCTTTTACCGTGGTCTCGTGGGTTCCCAACCTTTTTTCATCTTAGTGCTATGTTATGTAAAATATATTGTATTGATGGCCTCTGTCCGTATCTACGGACGATGTAAATGCGCCCTGTGGCCTCTCCAGGTCGCAAGGCCTATGTTTTTTTTGGGGTCTCTGATTCTGCCCATTTCTCAGTAGCCCCTTCTCCTTCTCGGCCTTGCCGGTGGAACCCCAAAGGAGAGCAGAACGTTTGGCACCAGGTTGGCTGCAGGAGCTGCCGGAACGAGCTGAGTACAATTTCGGACCGCCTTAGGGACTTTAACTCCAGATTTTCTTTCAGGGTTTACTCCTTCAGCCTTTCCTGAGCTCAGGTAATCTACAAGGCAGTGGAGGTTGGTTCTTCAGAGTTTTCCTTCTCCTAGATGCCTGTCTTCCCAAAGACTTAGGGTGCATCTACTCAGTAGGTTTTGATAGCGCCCCCATATACTAACCTGCATATTTTACTGCTCGGCGCAAAATATATAAATATTAATTGAAATAATTCACACGA
Source organism: Idiosepius hallami (assembly GCA_034780655.1). NCBI lineage: Eukaryota > Metazoa > Mollusca > Cephalopoda > Idiosepiidae > Idiosepius > Idiosepius hallami. The sequence goes on along the minus strand of JAUZSX010328211.1, from coordinate 8,527 downwards.
AAATTGAACTCGCGAATTACGATTCCAGAGTCCAAGCTTTTACCAATGCGCTATCATCGCAACCCAAACTTGTGTATATAGTTATTAAACACTTATACCAAAATATAGTTCTGAATATTTAACAGTTCTTTTAGCATTTAGCATTGTTATGTTATTTAAAAAATATGACGTTGATTAAAATTCAATTCACACGAAAATTTCCTACTCGAACAAAAATTTGAAAGAAGAAATAAGCCCTTTTTATTATAGATTAAAATTCACTATTTTGCTTGTGTGTGTGTGTGTGTGTGAAATACATCTAGCAGTGATTGTCAAAAAAAAGGCCTATGTTTTTTTGGGGTCTCTGATTCTGCCCATTTCTCAGTAGCCCCTTCTCATTCTCGGCCTTGCCGGTGGAACCCCAAAGGAGAGCAGAACGTTTGGCACCAGGTTGGCTGCAGGAGCTGTCGGAACGAGCTGAGTACAATAAAGAAGAAATAAGCCCTTTTTATTATAGATTAAAATTCACTATTTTGTTTGTGTGTGTGTGTGTGTGTGAAATACATCTAGCAGTGATTGTCAAAAAAAGTGCCTTGTCGTCGATCTGTGTGCGTGCGTGGGGCTGGCTGCCACCTCCTCTCTTTTCTCAGCAATGTCAGCTTACTATTGTTTGCCGAGGCCCTGTCTGTTTGGCGACTCTCTTGACTGACCAAATTCTTCTGTTTATATATTTTTCCCAGTTGGGACTGTCTGTGAGGAGAATCATTGAATCCAATGTTTTAGAATTTAAAAAGGTTACCTGTGACCTTATAAACACAGGTCGATTGCTCGTTCTGTAACCTCACACACACCGTGTCCCCCACAATTTTACTGATTGGTCATTTAATGCTCCCCCTGACCTTAATATGTTATACATTTTAACATCACATTATTTTTTTAGAATAATTTAGCTGTTTTTGTTAATTAATCTATAAAATAAACATGTAAAGAAAAAGGAGTTTCAATATTTAAATGTAAAGTTTGTTATATCATTATCAAAACCCATTATTTTAAACAGACATAAAAACTAGTTGCAATATATATGTTGGATTAATTTTAGTCTGAATAACTCTATATCTCTCTCTCTCCCTCTCTCTGAGTGTATGTTCGTTCATGTTTGAGGAGAGACTTAAATAGTGGAATGGTTCTTTTATTAACCAATCAAAAAGCTTGTTGCTGCCATCACAAGATTTTAAATAAGGCGCCATTTATTTCAAATTTAGAAGAAGAAAGTAAAATTGGAACGCTCATGGATTTTTATTCAGCTTAATTCTCTTACTCTTCACCATCTTGGATTAATACCAAAACTAATATTTTTGGTCTTATTTAATCTTTATGACCATGATTAATATTTTTGGATTTACTTCATTCATACTTGGACTAACTTATCTATCTGCTTATCTATCTGTCCGTATATCCATCAGTATAGTTTTCAATCTATCTCTATAGTTTTTTATTGATTTATTGTCTATCTATCAATCTATCTGTCAGTCAGTTTGATCTATCTATCTATCTATCTATCTACATTTTTGTCTGCATATCAATATATATCATTTTCTATCTATCTCATTTCTATAGATCTATTTACTATCCATCGTATGGTCAAGGCGTTCAAGTCAAGTTTTATACCTTTCTCTAATTATAGAACGACCAGGATTTGAACTCGCATCCATTTCATACATAAGCTATATATATTGCAATGTATTTAACACTTAACATTTATTTTAAACATAAGCTAAATATATTCTTATGTATTTAACCATTTGATACATAAGCTAAATATATTAAATTGTATTGAACAATTCTCCTCCATAATACAACCTTGTATTTATTTTGTTTCGGGTCAAGTTGACCTGGACGACGAAATATCAACCCTATTGATGTTACTTTTTAAGAACTAGATTCAAACTATTGTTTTAAACGGCACTAAAAAAGCCTAAATACCAAAACAACAATAGAAAAAAAATCTGAGACTTCTACTAGATCTTTATTCGGTAGTTCACTTGCCCAGAATGGTTGACTGAAAAGGGGACAGGGAACAAATATGTCGCTTATTTAAGATAAGATAATAATAAAATAAAAAAATAAAATAATAAATAAAATAATAAATGATATAATAAAATAATAAAATATTAAAATAAAATAATAATATAAGATAAGATAATAATAGAATAATAAAATAAAAAATAAAAAATAAATAATAATATATATAAGTATAATATATAATAAATAATATATAATAAATAATATATAATAAATAATATAAAATAAATAATAAAATAATAAAATAATAAAATAAAATAATAATATAAGATAAGATAAGATAATAATAAAATAATAGAATAATAAAATAAAAAGTATATAATAATTCACTGGTCAACAAATTTTTTTTTTTTCTTTCGCAGACTATCTAGGAGTGTTTTCTGGGGTTTTGAAGGTCGCTGATTACAAATATAACATTGGTTTTGCCAGATTGGCTCTAGTTTAGAAGTTACTGATAGCCCCAAATAAGCCTAAACTGCTGAAATTCTCCCTGAAATACTTCAATATAGAAGCAGTAAATGATAATTTTCTGATATAATTGAATCATTATAATGATTATGTATATATTGAAGTATTTCAGGGAGAATTTTTATATTTTTGGGGATCTCATCAAAGGACCCAGCAGATTCAACGGGAGTCAACAACTGCCAATTTCTCGCTTATGCGTTGGTCAGGCCGAAACCGAGAAACTGGCTGTTGTCGATTGCCGTTGACTCCGTGCCTACACTTAACCAATATATATATATTTATATATATAAAATACACAGAAATAAAAAAAAAATGGATATCTTAGGAAAGTATTAATTTCATTTTTGGCTTCATATTCCGAACTCGCCTCTGAGTTCTTTATCAAAAGCAAATGGAAACTCTTTCTCTTAGACATTGTCTGTTTCGAGACAAAAACCTAGGTATGAACACTTGACATTCTTTGAAAAAGAATAAAATGCCATAACTTCGTGAATATTGCATGAATTTGAATGAAAGTTGTAGAAATTAGTCATTGTAAACTGTCCTTCAACGACACAATTTTAATTTTTTGTAATATTTAATAAAATATTGATAACAACCTTCAATAAAGCAAATGACGCTTTTCAGACTATTGGGTTATAACTACGGCTCTGCTTGTCGCTTGCGCCAGTATAATCTGGTTTGATTGGACTTCAAATATCTCCACTCTTACGGCAGGTGCAACATAGGTAGGAGACACACCACCGGCGACACTGGACACACGACGTCCAGCCTAAGATGCCATAGTTGGTTACGACAGACGCTTATTCAAAACAAAAACAAAAAAATGCCTAAATATTTATTGAAGCATAAATTTTTTTTTCTAAGGGAATATTTTTTTTAGTAAAATTTGGTTTTGCTGAAATATTCTTAATAAAGGAACATTCAGGTTCGATACTGGAACAAATGTGTCGGAACACATCGGTGGAAACTTTAGCACCTAACGCGCTGGACCGAACTTAAAATCTCCATCACTTTTTTTTCCTCTCGACTGGTTTCATTGAAAATTTACCAATAATTTGGTACAACTGAAAGGTTTAATTGATTGATTTTCTATCCATGTTCGGGTAGCTAATGTCGTGTGCGACGAAATCAACCACCATTGCAGAATTAATGGAGCGAACTGAAGGTGTTGGAGAGATAATGTCTGAAATACCTCAGAAAACTATTTAAGTGTGAGTACACTGCAAGTTTGATCGACAACAAGACTACTAAACCTTATTAATTATTGCATCGTACTTCCTAGAAACGTATATACTTTGTGATAACTACTTAGTAGAATTTGTTGAAAAGAAAATGATTAATAAATTTTATATTATAATCTATATATTTTTCTTCAAAGCTCGACTAGTATAAGTATACTACAAATATTGTCCAGCTTTGCCCGGCGCCGATGGTTTGGCAGTGGGTAATTAAGGAAGCATATTAGGTATGCTTTTTTTATATACTGAATCAATATCTAAAGCTTTTTTTTAAATATAAAATATATTTCTAATGCTTTCTTCTATGGTAGTTGACGAAGAGAATTATATAGAAAGGCAATACCGTACATGTGCAATTTTTTGTGGTCTAAACTATTTTTATATAAATATTATAGTTTCTTTTTTGAAGAGCTGTACGCATAAACAGTCTTTATTTCTGTTTTAAATCTTTTTTGTTTAATAAATATTGTGCCTTTTTTTACTAAAGAGCAACAAAATGTAGACTCTCAAACAAGCATAACGATCTGATTCTTAATATTACATTTTATATATACATATATAAGTTTAGCACAAGGCTATTTTTACGTGCTCTTACCCGGGCTTTTTACACTCGGTGTTATCCTTCACCTAGATCAGCTGCTCTCCCAAGGTAATGAGCCCCATCTGCCCGAGGCAGCTAAAGTTGAATGTTATGGTTTTGACTGGGATTTGAACTTGCGTAATACGATTTCATAGCCCGTGCTTTTACCAATGCCCCGCCGTCGCTGCCCAATATATATATATATTTCATCAAAGCTCATATTTCAAATATGAAACAAAATTAAGCTATTCAAAATTATGCCAAGCATAGACACATCATTTAAAAATGGGCTGCAATGGGGAACATTAGTAAAAGCTTGGCCCTGGAATCGACATCAACAACATCGGCTTTGTAAACGTTTAACTGGTGTCGGTGAATGCTAATCGAAGAAATTCAATGATGGATCTCAGCTTCTGACGCACATCAAGGATTTCCATCTAAGAGTCTTACACGTCGATATCTGCAACATCGATATGAAACTTGCAATGCAAATTGCAATTTTCTCTGATTCATAAATAAATGATAGGCATTGCTTTTGGAAGGATTTCTACCCTTCAGTGTTTAATTTATTACTTTTCATTTCGATGGCAAGCAAGTCTGGCTTTATGTAATCATATTACCTTAGTATCATTATGCGTTATTATCCAATTATATTAAGATGATTAATCCGTATAGAAGGACAGTTTGGCTAACAATCAAATATAAATACTTCCTTTTCGTTTTTATAAGTGCATGACTAGTTATTTTAACGCCTGGATAGTTCCTGACATTCCTTGTTGTTGGTATCATTATTGTTATCATTATTATTATACCTTTTTCTTATTTCTATAATTGATTTTATAATATTACTCTTATTATTAATATTATTATTATCATTATTATTAATATATTATTATTATTATTATTATTTTTGTTATTTCTATTATTGATTTTATGATATTACTTTTATTATTATTAATATATTATTATCATCCTTATTATTATAATAATTATCATCATTATTATTCATTTTTGTTATTTCTATAATTGATTTTATAATATTACTTTTAATATTACTCTTATATTATAATTATCGTTATTATTAATATATTATCATTATTATTCCTTTTTGATATTTCTATTATTGATATTATAATATTACTTTTAATATTACTCTTATATTATAATTATCGTTATTAATATATTATCATTATTATTCCTTTTTGATATTTCTATTTTAGATTTTATAATATTACTTTTATTATTATTAATATATTTTTATTATCATTATTATTATTATAATTATCATCATTATTATTCCTTTTTGTTATTTCTATTATTGATTTTATAATATTACTCTTAATATCAATATTATATTATTATCATTATTTTTGATATATTATCATAATAGACTTATCAACGATTACTGTGTTTACACGCCAAGCAACTACAGGTTTTTCTAGTGTCAGATTTACAAAAGTTATCATGGCCATCAACAGTATATACCTAACTCTCCATTCAGTTAATCTATATACATATACATGCATATATATAACTCAATTAGTCGTGTTTGATTGGGTTCTAAATCCGGTTTCGAGTTTTGGGTTTACGAGCACTGCGCATGGTTAGATCGAGCCGGGAAAACAAGAATTTCAACTGTAAACACTCGAATTCTTAAATGGTCACCCATCTTACTACTAACTTGGGACGACGTTATTTAACTTTGGTGATCTGACGGGAGCAGATACCTCAAATTCGACTTGATCACATAAAATAATTCAACAATCTAGTAGAGATTGTGGCTTAAAAAATATTTTTAAAAACACAGAGAAGTTACGAACATTTTTTGGAATAAAGAATAAATAAATTAATAATGGAGAAGTATTTTTGAAAAACAAAATTTTCCTTTAACAGTGTTGTTTAAATAATAAAAATAATAATAAAAAATAATCTAACTTCTTTATTATAAAAAAAAGACAATCAGAAAAAAGACTGTCTAAACATAGAGCTCTTCAGGAAAAAAAAACTATAAAAGTTAAATAAAAAAATGATTCAAACCACTAAAATTTGCATATGTATTGTACAGTCTTTCTATTTAATAGGCCTTGCTAACTACCTTGAAGAAAAACTGTAGAAATTAATTTAGTATAAAAAAAGCTTAAGAAATAATTTTAGTATAAAAAACATTAGAATTGAATCTAGCATTATAAGGAGTTAGAAATGAATTTAGTATAATATAAAATTTATTCTAAAAAGCATTGAGTGTCTTCCTACATAATAGGCTTTCCTAATTATCTTAGTGGCAAGTCCCCGGTGCCGGGCAATTATTTAATTTTTCTGCTTGTTTCTCTTTATACTTTAGTGGGGTGGTCTGTATGAGGTTTATTTTTCCATGGATTTCAGTATCCTGCAGTCTTCCTTTCATGTCTTTGTAGATTGTTATTAATGCTCTAATGATTATTAAGATTATTATTATTATTATCATTATTATACGACAGATTAAGAGCATTAGTCAAGACATACTGATTTGCCAGGAAACGCTGTAGCCAACGTAATTATGTCTCATTGATTGGAAATATCCATACTATTGATTAAGTCTAGGTAAGTTAGTTATTAAGTTGGCCGAGACAATGAAGGAGAAGGGTAAATAGGGAATGGTGGGTGGAAGGAAGAGAGAAGGGTTTTTGTTTTTGATAAATATTAACACTATCTTCGCACGATTTTCTGATTTCGAATCAGTTGATATTGTTGGAACAAACAAATTATCGTTAAAGAACAAACATCATCATTATTATTATTATTAACATTATTATTATTGTTGGGAGGGCTATCTCTCCTTTCGATTACCGAACCATGGATTCGCCCAATGGACATATAAACAGTCACATACGTTGCTACGACGGAGAAGGCAGCGACGTGCTAATCGGATTTAGGTTGATTGCTTTATTACTAACTACATTTGTATTATTAACTTACTCTGCTATAAACTCTCTATCTACCTATCACCTTGTTGTTTGTTCTATTATTAGTTCCTAAACACTCGGCAACCACAACAATTATTATTTAGATGTCTCATAGAAAGGTCTTTCACACATAGTAAAACACTGGTTCTCGATAAATAACAGAAGTTAAACAACGTGGAGCCTGTTCAGTATTAAAATGAGTGACCACTTAGAAATAACAAGCACCGTGTCAGGCTGGTCAGCGATTGTTAGTAGCATGACTATCGAGCATTCGAACTGAAAAATGTTTCCCGCTACCCAACGTCCTCCACCACAACGACTGACGACCAGTGGCTAAGCAGGTTCTTGGTTAGAATTACCTCTACGAAGAGGATTGTGACTCACCGTATAGTCTGAGATTGTGAATAAAAAAACTCTAACAACACAAATACTGATCAAAGTCTAAAGGATGAGGAGAGGTCTTCCTGCTCCATAACAACACTTTGCAATCGGTATCTTTCACTGGAGTTTAAGTGACAACAAGTCTCTTCATTCTTGTCAAACACTATACGATGCCAGATCTCCTTGGGTTTATAACCCTTCTGTATCTAATTCTAACACCTGCCATTAGCAGAGTTTTTCAACAAATTTTCAGTGTCAATTCTTGAAAGCAGAGTGACACCAAGTCATCACCAGTTATGCGATTATAATTATTTTGAATTCCCAACACGGTTACATGCACCACTTGCATTCTGTTCATGATTTGTAATTTTTACAGGGGCCATGTAACAACAAATCTCCTAGACCGATACAAGCATGAACATCAGACCTGGTAATCATCAACAAAAGAGAAAAGAAGTGCAAAATAGTAGATTTTGCTGTACCGGTTGACCATAAAGTAAAACTGGTATGGCTCTACACTCTTGGGTCCTGATATGTATAATGCATGCATGTGTATATGTATTTATATATATTGTCCCCAGAGGCTGCAGTTATAGTGAATTACCTAAAAACCAAATAAAAGGAAAACTAGGCCGTTACCGAGTATTAGCCAAGGAATAAGGAAATATGGAATATATATTTACTTGCTGAGCACCATCCTATGTTTGGCACAAGGCCATTTTTACGTGGTCTTACCCGGGATTTTTACATTCAGAGTTACCCTTCACCTAAATGAAATGCTCTCCCGAGTTAACGAGCCCCATCTGCCTGAGGCTGCTGAAGTGAAAGTAATGGTTTTGACTGGGATTTGAACT
>JAUZSX010328200.1:0-11214 GCA_034780655.1 Idiosepius hallami | reverse complement strand
AAGGGTTAATCGGCTGAAACGTTGTGAATATAGCAATGATAAGGATGAGGACAACAGTCCGAATAATACTTGTACAAGTTCTGTTGTCTCTTCTTACTGCAACAATCAATGCCTGCATTCTTCACTTGATTGTTTTTGCTTTGCTAATTTTTAATTCTTCATTCACAACTTTCACAATATTTTCACCTTTGGACCCTGACTTAGCAAAATTACCAACTAGTCACTCAGAGCCATATCATTAGGGGAATATATTGAGGCTGGAATATCAGCCTTTTAGGGTCCAAGTCTGCTTTCGCTTTAGATTGATAGGGCCGATATATCAGCCCTTTCAAAAACATTTCTTAAACTTATCCTAAAATGGGTTAAATTTACTTTTAATACTTTTAATAATCTTTGCATGTACTTTAAGTAAGAAGTTGTTTTTTTTTTTTCTTAAGGCAATGGAAAGTTTTTATCGAATGTGCTTGGCTAGAAATTATTTCCATCCATTAAAATATGGTGAGGTAAGCAAGGCTTTTTATTAGAATGTTTTATTATTAAGTAATCAAATCTATTTGAGTTTGGTTTTAGGAAAAGTTGGGCGCTAAATTAGTGATGTTAGCAAACTTTGTCAATCATATTCACTTTCAGCAGCGACGATGGAGTATTGGTAAAAGCTTGGACTCTGGAATCGTATTACGCAAGTTCAAATCCCAGTCAAAACCATTGCTTTCAATTTAGCTGCCTTGGGCAGATAGGGCTCGTCAACTCGGGAGAGCAGCTCAATAGGTCAAGGGTAACACCGAATGTAAAAAGCCCAGGTGAGAGCACGAAAAAATGGCCTTGTGCCAAACTTGGGCTTGTGCTCACCAAGTAAATACGATATTCACTTTTGATCTGGGCAGCGACAGTGGAGCATTGGTAAAAGGTTTGGGCTTTGGAATCGTATTATGCAAGTTCAAATCTCAGTTAAAACCATTGCATTCACTTTAACTGCCTTGGGCAGATGGGGCTAATTAACTCAGAAAAGCAACTCATCTAGGTGAAGGGTAACACTAAATTAAAAAAGCCCAGATATATAGACCACATAAAAATGGCCTTGTACCTAACTTGGGTTGGTGCTCTACCAAGTAAATACGATATTCACTTTTTACCTTATAAATTTAGGGAAGGTATCACAAGATCACCGAACTTAAGCAATGTAGAGCCTGGTCAGAAGTAAAATGGGTGACTTTTTAAGAATATCATGTACTGTACCCGGGGGAAGTAACTAACCTGCACTCGATGCCCCTGCTACTTCTTTTGTAGAAATCAACTATTATACCACGCACATCACTGTGCGCTAAAATATGATGATGAGGAAATGAGGTCTGAATTCCTTAAAATTCAATGGGAATTTACTGTTCTGTTCTCTAACTGTAATGTAATATTGAGTGCATACATTTTTAGATGGATGATGTAATAACTGATGACGTCAGATTAATCTATTTGAAAATAGAAACAAACTAATATTATTTTTAGTTTTATTTATTCTATTGTTTGTATTTATTTATTTTTTTTTAGGTGTTCATGTTCAGTATTGTTAGTGCGGTGTTTCTTTACCTGTACAGGTGAGTAAATCACTTCTTAATTGGTGCAAATGAACAAAAAACTAAAGCACTATTTATTAAAATACTAATTCTAGGTATTAAAGTAATAAATATTAAATCAATGTTTTTTTTTCATCACCTGAAATTTTATTTTAGATCAAGAACTCTCTATAGTGTTTTAGATGGTATACGGACTTTTCATCACTCGACGTTTCATCATCTGACTATTAATCACGGAATATTAATCACTAGACTTTTAATCACATGGTTTTTTCATCATGTTGGTGCTTAATCACCCCAAGAATTTTAATCACTTCAGGATTTCTGAAAGCGTTTGAACGGTGTTTTAACAAATATGTTTTCTCTAGAAAAGATGTTTTTTCACCACATTATTTGTCCATTTTTTGGACTCCTTTAAAATGATGATTCGTCAAAATATGCATACCGAATTTTTGCGAATAACCCCTAAATTGTCAAAGGTCCTAAAAATTTAAGATAAAAAAAAACATAATTATATAAATAACATTAAATAAATAAATGTATGAAGCCAAGGAGCCTTGCGTCCCCAATTGCAAGGACTGAGGGGACCCTAAGCACAGCCTTGGTACCAAGTGAAAAGCATGGACAAATGAATCTTGCTAAATGCAATCCTTGTCTTTAATAAACACCTTTTATTAATGACTACTTTTCTATGTATGGACATTTATAGTTGAAAGCACATGAGTCTTTAGTAAGCAACCATTTGCCAAATATGAACAGATTTTTAGTGCAGTAGGGTTGGTTGCATATAACAGGATCAACTCCACTTTATTAAATGCTGCTTTTATAAAAGCATCTAGAGGTTTTTATGCTAGAATTATTTTTGTTTGGATTTTTCAGGACCAAAGGTGGACTTACCTCCTCAGTTGCTTCAGGAATCCGGTAATTTTTCTTCATTTTTATTAGAAACAAAATATGAAAACATCTTATTTTATTCGAAATGTCTTTAAAATATCTGCAATGCTTTTGAATTCAATTTTACTCATAACTTTAATGAAATTATTTTTCAGAATCCTTTGAATAAGTTATGATTAGGTACATGACAATATTCTTTTATTAAAAAATACGCTTGTCATAGCCCTAGTTAATAAGGCTGATGACACCATAGAAGTTTGAATAACTTGAATAAAGATAAGTTTCTATAATTTGTAAAGGCAAACAAGCAAGCCGTCTGTATTTTCCATTCTGAACAAAATAATTTGTTTTTTATCCCAAGGCGAGCGAAGCAAGCCTTTTGATAATGAGGACTTTTGGTTACGTATGTCCCTTATAGACTAGATTATATATTATAATGTTCTGAAAATCTTGTTCTGAAAATATATACATGCATATATCATACATTACTGTCTACTTTCTTAGCGTTTGTTTCTCTGTTTAGTCCATTTGTCTTAGCAACTCTGCTTGATATGTTCATCATCAGTTCGTGAAGTTAGCATTTGTAATGACTGCGAGCCTTGGGGGTATGTCGAACCCGTTGTTACTGCTCTCGTTGTTGCCGCTCTTGTGAGGCGTGCGACACATCTACTTAATTTTTGTAGAGTTTTTGATTTTCTACTTGATGTGTTTATTAGATGATTAATAAATTTATTTTATTCAGGTTCTTTGTAGGTCCTGAGGAACATGCTGATTCTAGTGGAGACAATGACCCTGTAGAAGAATTAGATCAAGGCAGTCCACAGAAATCTAGCACCAACAAATACTTGGCTGTTATTAATCAAATTTATCAGAACGTTCAGCAAAGTCCAAAACACTTTTCATGCAAACATAGCTTTGGATGCATTCATTATGTCCTGAAGGTAATTTTCAAAAAAGAAATTCACTACAAATTACAGCCAATAGAAATAAAGAAGCCATTTTTTTTTTTAACAAAACTCAATTAAGGAATATTTTAGCAGTGTTTTGTGTTATAAACAAAATGGGAGGATTCTTTAAAAATCAATATTTTTTTGCTCAGCCTTAATACAATAATCTACTTGTGACCATGAAACGTCGAAAACGCCGTAAAAGTATTTTTAGAGAACGAAGCCTAGCCTTTACACGTTGCAAAGATTCTTCACCGATACACTTGTCAGTACGTTTAAAATTTGTCTCACTCTCCCCCCCAGCAACCTATCATTATCGTGCCTAGCCAGGTGTCATTTGTATAGGTGGTTGGATTGGTTCTCAAGAATTCTCGCCAATTCGCAGGAATTGGAGCTAACAAAAGGGCATGGACGCCATCTTGGAATTTTTTTCTTTCCGCTGACCAGACACACATGTGCGCTTCCAAAGTAAGCCTTCTCTTTCCCTACACTACTATTATAACAAAGGTGGCAAGGTCGAACATTGGTAAAAGCTCGGACTATGAAATCGTATGACACGGGTTTAAATCCCAGTCAATACCAATGCCTCTATCTGTAGCTGCGTCGGGCAGATGGGGCCCATTTTCTTGGGAGAGAGTATCTCATCTAGGGAATGAGCAACAGGGAAAGAAATGCCTGTTGGGTAGGCGGTAAGACAGATATTGATGAATCAAGAACCCAGCAGGCTGATACATCCTGCATCATGAAAACTGCTTGCCTCAAATCGTACATCTTTGAGCTGCAGTGAAAGCAATGTAGGATACTTGAGTGTGTGTAACTGTCGCACCACCACCACCAACCCTTTCTATTATAGAATAAAGACAGGACAAGATGACAGTTCAGTGGTCATGCTCAAACACAAGGGACAACCATATTCTGTCTCTGTTGTGAATGGTAAATCTCAGAACCAAACCAATGGCATATTTGAAAATAGTTGCTGACTCATATTCTCACCAATTTATAGATTATTGTTATTTTTTTTCTATCTCTTTGACAAAAAACATTTTCCATGAAAATTTAGTTTCAATTTCGATACAAATGACTAATTTAGTTATTTGGCACTAATTAAATAAAAACTGTTTAATTTTCACGAGCAAAAACTGTAAAACAAGTAAACTAAGTAAAGTAAATTAAAACAGTTTTCAGCATTGAATGACCGTATGAGAGTCAAAATGTTGGTTAATTTTTAAAAAATCAATCAATCAATTAAACAAAAACTGCTTGGATTTCAATTTCTTTGGATGATTTAAAAAACCCATTATGTGAAAGGGGAGACTTTGCTACAAGTGAATAACTGGAGATTCATTGGTTTTGTCTGTATCCATTGCACAGATTCCATTCAAAGGTTATTGGAAATGAAAAAGTTTCCCATGTTCAAATAAATCCTGTTTTGTTGCATTAACTCAGTTTTTGTTTTGTTTTTAAAAGGAATGTTTAAATACAAAATAAAGAACAAAATACAAAACAAAACAAACAAACAAAAACAATGCAATTCTTATTTAAAATAATTCTAATTATATAACATATTGATTATGTTAGAATTATCTGAGAAATAATTGTGACTTATGCAAATTTTCTAAATTTTTTATTTTCAAATAAAAATGAAAATTCTAGAAAACCTGAAAGAATTATTTACAAATAACTTTGAGAATAATTCTTTCAGGATGGCAGTGATTACTGAAGATACAGTTCCAAAACTCAGCATTCCTATCTGGGGTAGTGGTTAATCACCTGAGGACAGTCTGAGGTGAAGTTAGCTGAAACCTAATGAGAGAACAACAAAAACTACCAAGACAAAAGTCCGCAATGAAATTAATACTCAGATTATGTCAGCTCATCTCTAAAATAGAAATATTGTTTGATTAATTATAAATTATTTATTTAAATATTGATATCTTATTCAAAGTACTCTTTTTTTGGGTACAACATCCTCTAATATCAGATCTAGTTGAAATCATTTTTTACCCCACTTGCAAGATTTTGCATTTAATCATGTTATAACTTGATTTATCATTGCATAATAATGCATTATAAAATCTTATATCTTCTTACAATATATATAATATATATTTGATTCTAGGAAAGCAAGAAAAATATTTCTGACATTAATGATATTAAAACAATTGATATGCAATAATTATTATAATCTTATTTGTATTCTTTGTTTTTCTTTTCAGGGATTTTTTCAAATGTTTGGTTTTGGTTACTCAATCCAAATGGCTATCAAAATATTGCCTTCATTATTTCACATTATAAAAAAACCAAATCTTATTTTAAAATCTATCTTTCATTCGGATAACTTCAGCTTAGGTGCATTTCTCGGCTTTTTCTCTGCAGTTTTTAGGGTGAGTCTCTCCATTTTCACTCTTTATTAATTCTTTTATCCATTTTATAACAAGGAAAGTTTGCTTGTTGTGTGAGGGGAACTTGTGTTCAGTGTGTTGCTATATATTTCTGTTAGTAAGTTTTGTCGCTGGTTTGTTGTTGATCGCATGTTCTGAGTAAGCACGTGGTGTAAGTTCAGTGCTTTGTTAAGTCGATAATGAAGGGGAATAGGAGGAAGTGCTCGTGTTGAGGACTGCTATCGGTTGTGTACACACAGTGATCTTGTCTCGTCAACGCTTGAACTCCAACTGGTCTTTCTTGTCATTCAAATCTCGCAGTGAGAGAGAACTGTCACAAAGCAACGCTAGTCTTGCTGCTGAGTCTCTACTTCCTGTTGTAAAAGACGTGTCTGCTACAATACTATTATCCACTTGGTTGTTTTTTTGCTCAAAAAACAACCTTAACTCTTTGAGGCTTTGTTTAGTCATGGTTTACGATTCAACAATACTTAATTTTTTTAATCAAAATTTATTACTTATAATCAAGGCCATGATTAAGGCACGCAAGCTCCCTAGGGGCCGCAAGGCTCCTTGGCTACACACATCTTTTGTAATGCAAAAGATTACCAAAATAATTAATTGTTAGGATTAATTAAAAAATTATTATCACACTTGAAATATACATCTAATCAATCCATCTCTCTCTCTCCCTCTCTCTCTCTCTCTCTCTCTATATATATATATATATATATATATATTTCTATATGTATATATAATTGAAGGCTCCAGTATGTTGAAGAGGTGCAACTTGCCTTTTTAGGGTAAAGAGGCCGCAAGGTGCATTCTGTGTCGGGGCTGTTAAGTGGCTAAATAGGGCATTGTTTATAATTAGGACAATATTCTTTTATTAAAAGATATTTTTATCACATCCCTAGTTATTACATTAGTTATCACATGCCTAGTTATTACATTAGTTATCGCATCCCTAGTTATCTTTAATAAAAGCTTATTATCCCAGCCCTACTTATAATTATCGTTTCTAAAGTAATTTAATAATTATAAAGAATTGTGTTGTTTAGAATGTTCAAAGTAATATTTTATTGTTGGGGGACCAAAGGTGGTGAAAGTAGGAACACGTCTACTTGGTGAAAATAAGAACATTTATATCAAGTAAGGTTTAGTGGTACAGAAAAGGGGTTAATAAGTGCACGGAGAGTCATCTCTGCGACATCCGGATAATTTTTGTGGAGTGAGTCTAAGCTGCTGATTATATACTTAATAGATGAGTCCATCTTGGACGTTATGAGGGTGTGTAAGTCCCCACAACACTTTTCATCTTCATTTTTATACTCAAAAAATGTAATGTGTTATTGTAAAATTAAATCATTTAAGAAATTTTATGTTTGCTTCCAAAGAATTCTCGTTAAAAAATTTAAATTTAATTCTCCAAATTTTGTATTAATTGTAGAGTATTAACTGTATATTACGGTGGATAAGGAAGAAGGATAGTGAATTAAATGGATTAATTGCTGGATTTGTGGCAGGATGGTCTATGTTATGGTATAAGAGTACGACTTTGGCTCTTTATCTTGCTTCCAAACTTGTTGAGGTAAGTTCTAATGCAATCATATTAACATTCTGTTTAGGAATTTGTTTAGCATTTTTATTCTAATATAAATATTAAACAAATTCTAATATAAATGTTAAACAAATTTTAATATAAATGTTAAACAAATTCCTGAACAGAATGCTAAACTTTGATATTATAAACCCAAAACTAAAATGTATGAATAATCATTTTCATTTATTAAGAAAAAATGTATGAAATGTTTTTAATATAAATTTGACGGAAGAATAACTTTACTGTTTTATTATTTGTGAAAAAATCTTTATTAAAGCTTTTTTAATTCATTGTTATCCATTTTAAAATTGATATTAAAAGTTCATTTTTAAATACTAAAACTTCTCTAACCACTTCAAATATGAAGAAAGAGTATAAAATTAAAGGGCCATTCTTTTTCTATTCATGTTGGTCTACATCACTAGTTTTCAGCTCCATCCTGTAATAATGGATTATATTAATGAACATAGTCATTGTCAGTTAAGTATCTATTACTGGAACATGCTTCTTCATTAGAAGTTTCCCAATGTATTTTAAGTAAAATCAAAGTTGAATTCAATCTTTCACAATTTTCTGCAAAATATTGTGTTGCCAACAATGACTCATTCAAGACTAGAAAAGAATATCTACTTTCACTTTCAATCTATCTATAAGCTTTTATTTGTTGTTATCTCTCTCTCTCTCTCTACTTCAATCTATGTAAGTATTCTATATGTATTCACACATACATATATAGGAGTCCATGATGAGTAATCTATTTTGGTATTTTTTGCAGGTTCTTTATTTTAAAGGAATTGAAGGAAATATTTTTCCATATGTACCGAGCGCAGATGTAGTTCTCTATATGCTATCAACCGCTTTCCTCTTTCATGCAGTGAGTTTTATTCTTTATTATAGATAAAATAGTTTGTTTTTTTATTAAATAATTATTTTCTTTCCAAATATTTTCTCGGTGAATTTGTTAATCTAAATTAAACTCAACTTGTGGGATTTTTGTTAAATGCAAAAATAATTTTAAAAGTAAAAAAGTGATGTATTTAAAACATTAGTTAACAAATAAAAAATCTTGTTTTTTTTTTAAATTTGAGTTCAGATATTCAGTAAATGTTTTTTAATTTCCATTTTCTCAATCAAATAACATGAAATTATTTCACCTTCTTTCAATTTAAAAAAAAAGTTACTAGAATAATATGAGAAGTTAAATTTTAAAACCTTTATGATTAAGTCTATAATTTAACATTAATTATTTGTTTGAACATTATCACATTTTAAAATAAGGTGGAAATTTTGAGAAGAGTCGGTTGCATTAATTGAGTTGGATATAGTCATCAAATGAAGAAGTGCTTTGGTCTGCCCTCCATCTTAAATAATTAAATAATAAATGGCGTGCACATGTGTGCGCTCTGTGACAAGAGGTCTCGTAGTACACATGGTTTGCAGCAACACCAGAGGAAAGGGCACCACCTCCTGGAATAGTCATCTTCAGAAATGAAGGACTGCTTATGATGATGATGATGATGATGATCTTAAATAACAACAGAGGACTAAAAGAAAGGTTGATATGCCATAAAACACAAATGAATCAATCAACCAATTCTCTTGTTGTAATACAACAATTAATCTAAGGCCTATTTAATTATGATACAAGATTTTTTTAAATTCACTGAGACACACAAGCAAAAAAGCAAATTGTATCAAATCTTCAGTACTTTTTTGTTTCACTTCAGTCAAAATATTAAATGCCAATATTTTTAAGTTACTTCAATTTCATGTTTCTATTTAACCTTTTTTTTATAGGCAATATTTGAACCCCAATCACTTCGACCTGCTTACTGGAAATTCTTACTTCGAATTACTGGTAACAAGTGAGTAAATCAATTTTTTTTTTGTCCAGTAAACATTTGTAATATTTGTATGTTTGTGTTTTGGATTAATAATGAGGAGAATATAAATATTAAACTTTATAAGGAGTTTCTTTATTTTTCTTATCATTACATATTGGTGTGAGTACCATGTCCATCTAAATTTGAAATTTAAGAATTTAAATATTTTTCTTTCAGGTTTGGAACAATCAATCGTCAACTTTTGGACATTTTTCAAACGAAGGCTTCATTAATGGATCCAGACTACTGGCCGAACTATGACCCAGCATTTTCTAACTTAGTAAAACCATGAAGGAAAGAAAAATAGTTAGGATGAAAATTAAAAACTAACCAGTTTTAAAAAAATAGGAGATTAAAAAATTTCTTCTGATGACAAAAATCTTCACTGAAAAATTTGGCTGCTTTCATGATTTCAATTGTTTTAAAATCCAATGAAAAATTAATTCTACAATTACCAAACTTTGGCACTAAAGATAATTCAAATGTTTAAATTTACAGGATTTTTTGGTACTGACTAAATATAGACTGGGATCAATGAAAAGTAACCAACAATATCCCATTATATGTATGTTTGTGTATTTTTGTATATAATCATTAATACACTTCTAAACTGTTTTTTTTTAAATTTTTTATAAGCCAGTTAAACTTGTTACCACTTTTATAGAATAGTGTACCATATATAGTTTATATGGAAAATCCACTAAGAAAATTAAGTTTAAAAGCATTTTTCTTGAGTTTCTTAAGTAACATTATCGTATCCAGTTTAAACAAACTGCCTTTTAGACATAACAAAGAAATATTATGAATTAAAACTAAATAACTTAAATAAAAGCAGTGATTGAACCAAAATTTGGTGTCATTAAATTCATAGACTAAAAAAAAACAAAAAAAATAAAGTAGATTTAAAGAAAATTAAAAACTAACCAGTTTAAAAAATAGCAGTGAAAAAAGTTTTTCCCAGTTTTTATATTTAGAATGAAAAGTTTGATATTTGTATTTATATCTGATCATTTCATCACAAAATAAAATACAATAATTTAGAGAAAATTCTCAAATCAATTTAAAATATTTTTTTAAGAGAAATTTTGATACTGTTTTAATTTTGCTGCCATTTGGGCTTTCACTGTTATAATGAATAAAAAGATTTAAAATGATTATGAAGGATTAAAAATGCAAACAATCTTTAATCCTTAAACTTGTTTGTAACAATGAATGCAATGAATCTATTGAAGTTTGTACTTTAACAAACATATTATTTCTGTAATGTTATATCAAAATTTAATTGAATAAAGATTCATTTTAATAAATCTTTTGTTTGTGATATTAATAAAATGCAAATTTAATTTCATTACAAAAACAAAGTTTAAATATACATGGGAGACAAAACTCTTCCAACTGTACATATTTTTTTAATGAGGACTAAATAGAAATAAATAATAATAAATTGTAATTCTTTTAAAGTATCATAATTACAATTTATTGTTATCTCTAAACCTAAAAGCAAGCATATGTTCGATACTGCAAAAAAACATTTTCAATCTTGAAATGTCACACTACCATCACCATTTTGAATCGTGCTTCATACTGCCAATTATATTGTTTTTAAAACCAAAAATATTTTATCAGTCTCATGTTTGGGGAAAAAGCACCAACATTTGATTATTTGAGTATTAATTTTATTGCAGACTTTTGTCCTTATCTTGGTTGATTCGATGTTTATCACTATGTGGTGCAGCATATACAGGCAATTGAGTTTTTACAGTTCCAGGTGAGTATTGTCAGAAGATAGCGGTTTCAATTCCTACTCAAGGTGGCCAAAGGGTTACCTGATCAAAAATGTGGTTCTATAGACAACAAATATGGATGGCAGTGATTACTGAAGATACAGTTCCAAAACTCAGCATTCCTATCTGGGGTAGTGGTTAATCACCTGAGGAC
>JAUZSX010328189.1:0-11214 GCA_034780655.1 Idiosepius hallami | reverse complement strand
GAAAATTTGGCCCTTTGAAATCGAAAAAACGGGCGGCCGAGCGAAGCCGGGCTAAATTTCTAGTATATATATATACAGGGCCATGCTTAGGGCCCCCGCAGACCCCGCGATTGTATATATATATATATATATATATATATACATCTACAATTGCGGGGTCGATTCTTAGGGTCCCCCCTCCCACACAATTGTGGGGACAGGGGAAGATCCCTAGAGGCTGCAAGGCTCCTTGGCTTCACAGATCTTTAGTAACTCAAAATATGACAAAATCAATTATTTGAATTAACTAGAAAATAATTATCACACTTGAAATATACACCTACCAATCCATCTCACTTTCTACCTATCCCTCTTTTTCTCTCTCTCTCTCTCTAAGAGTCTGTTTCATTAATATTAGAAATCGAATAGTCAAACACATTCAGAATTGATAATTTAATATTATTAATTAAGTTAAATTAATATCACTATATATTATTTTGATGAATGAATAAGAATGTGACATATGTATAGGATGTTTTCTTCATTATATCTATCTAACTATACATATATATATATATATATATATTTATACACACACACACACACACACACACACACACACACACTTCCTGTGCACTCCTGTAAGCATTAAATCACTAGGGTAGGAAACTGACACCGACCAAAGATAGTTGATTTTATGTCCACAATATGTGTATGTATATAAGTTAGTCTTATAACTCTTATCAAGAATTAGTAATAAATTTATTTTACTGATAATCAAAGTGAGAAGCTAGTGATAATCGAACAAAATAAATTCATTTCTAATTCATGATGGAGATATAACAAACTTTGTTTATTGAGATCTAGGTTTGAGAAAGTTCAACTCTAAGCATAGTGACATTTTCATTCAGTGATCTCTAACTGAACTATATACATTGGAATTCTTTTAAGTCTGCCAGTGTTTTACTTAGAGTTTTCACCCTTGATTTTATAACTTTGATCAAGTGTAGAACACTTTCTTTTATAAATGTTCTTTGTATTTTATTGAAACTTGTAGATATTCTAATAGAGAATATGTACTATCAAAACAAAGTGACTATCTTGAAAAGACTTTTAACAATGGACCATTGGATCTTTTCAACTCTGTTGGCAATGACTATCTTGAAACTATAAAGTAACTTTTTCAAAATCAACTACTAAATTTAATGCAAGTCTATGTACAAAAAATCGAAACCAAAAAAATGAGCATTCATTATTTGAATAATGGTTTTCTAAAGTATTTGTGGTTTCAATAAATTGATTAATGTAACAAAAGCTTAGCTTCAGCATTGTATAAAAATAAACTCATACAAATAGATTTTGATAGACACATTCTAAATTTCTTATCATAATGGAGATTTGGCTTTTATCCATCATAAACACAGTTCTCTTATTGCTTTCATCGCAATCCACTTAAATTATATTTTCAATGATTAATCAGTTTTAATTAGTAGGGTCATAGCAAGGTCATTAATATAGGCTTTTAGTATTATGCCAAAATTAACCTCATTTTTATCAATCCTAGGTTTAAACATTGCATTCATACCTGTTGCATTATAAATATTTCTTTCGGGGTTCAAAATTGGCTATTCTAGTAATAAGTGCTTCCAAAGAGTCAATATAGCCTTAACCAGAAAAATGAAACAAAAAAAACTGATATCTCTAATTGGAGAGTCTCAAGATAAAATAAGATAAGAGAGAATGTTTCTATTACCAGTTTTCTTTTATCACAATACCTGATCCCATTTCTCTTAGGAGGAGAGCACACTCTCCTCTTTCAGAGGCATAGACCAAACCATTCCTTCAGTGTATGAGTGGGATATCACAGCTTGTCCTAACTCATCATGACAAAACAAAAGCCATTTTCTTTAAAAATAAAATATCAGCATTTTCCTCATTATGTATCCAGTGAGGATGAATTTATATATTTAGCAATAACAATATAGTTATAAATGTT
Organism: Idiosepius hallami; assembly: GCA_034780655.1. Classification (NCBI taxonomy): domain Eukaryota; kingdom Metazoa; phylum Mollusca; class Cephalopoda; family Idiosepiidae; genus Idiosepius; species Idiosepius hallami. The sequence continues at coordinate 9,239 of JAUZSX010328189.1, read as the reverse complement.
ATTAAAAATTTCAAACCCTTTAATAATAAAACAATTAGTTAAAGTGAAGCAATGATTAATTAAAGCAACCTTATAATGGATACCAATCATAAAAAGAATTCATTTATATTTCATTACAAGAGTTCTTACATAAGTCCTAAAAATACTTCAATATCAATAAAAAAAAGCATAATATATTAGTTTTTCATTTTCATTTATTCCATTTAACAAATAAAAAAAAATCCAAGTTAATTCATTTACTTAATATACCTTGCTAAGTAATGAAGTCAGTTGATGACTGGCACATACAAAGAGTATATTTTTTTTATAATTGGTTTCAATTGAATTGAGGTTAAATACATATGAATAAAGATATTTGTATAATTTCTATATTTATTCTATTGTTAATTTTGCTAAGAGTGTATTTTAATGGTTTTCTTAAATAAATTCTACTATATATTTATATATAGCTATAATTGGAAATAAGTTTTTGGCTAAAATATCTTTGGCTTTACTGTTGATATCTTCTGGCAGAGATTTGTTGCAGTCATTTTTGCAACACCCACTATGCTATTAGTATGTATGATAATTTTAGTAATGGTCAATTTCCAGTTTTGTTTGGTTGTTTCTCTCTTTCATTTGGTTTCTTAAAGAAAATCAAAAGTTATTAAAAAAAAAAGAATTCTTTAATTTTAGAATTATTTTTTTGTTTGTCTCTATATTTTTTTAAGTAAGAGGTCAACACATTTAGTAGAAAAATCAATCGGTTGTTTTAAATATATATAAATATAATTGTTATATATATATATATATATATTATATTTACTTGGTGATCACAAACACAAGTTTGGCACAAGGCCATTTTACGTGCTCTTACCTGGGCTTTTTAAATTCAGTGTTACCCTTCACCTAGATGAGCTGCACTCCCAAGCTGATGAGCCCCATTTGCCCGAGGCAGCTAAAGGTGAATGTAATGGTTTTGACTGGGATTTGAACTCGCATACCACGATCTCAGAGTCCGAGCTTCTACCAATGTTCCAACGTCGCTGCCCATTTATATACATACATACATATATATATGTATATAAATGTGTGTATATATATGTGTATATATATTAGTGAAGTGTAGACATGAAGTGAACGGCCTTCGGTGACTGTCAGTTTCTCGCTTGTGTGGTCATCAGCCAATAGTCAGCCAAATATTGGTCTGATCATGCAGACGTGAAATTGACAGTCACCAACGTCCGTTGATTCCAGGTTTGGATTTATTTTCTTTTTACTATACACGCTCTATAATAAATATCGAGCACTCTATAACTGTAAAGTTGAGCAACGATCTACCAATAGATTGATCTTTATGATTCATATATGTGTGTATGTGTGTTATTGGCATACTAACTGGATTACACATTGGCTGAAATTTTGTGAAGATAATTCTGGGGATGAGAGTAGAAGTCTGATTAAGTTGCATAAAGATTTTTTCTCATAAGTATTTTTTGGACTATTGTCTTCATTACTTTTATTTCTCACCTAGGGATTCAGAAACAAATAAAAATAAAGATGAGCACAATAGTCTGAATAATACTTATAAAATTGATCATACCTCATCTCTAGGATTCAGAAACAACAAAGAATAAAGATGAGGATAAAAGCCTGAATAATACTTATAAAACTGATTATACCTCATCTCAAAGATATTTTTAAATAATTTCTTTCTAGAAGTTGTTGTTTTTCTATTATTTATTTTTTTAAAAACTTATCAGGTGTATTTTGAAACAAAACCCATCTAAAAAAAAAAAACACTCCTGTACACATAACGTATAACTGTATGATTTTTTAAGAAAATCAATCCCGCTGTTTTTGAGTCCATAGGGAACAAACACAGACAGGCACGCACACACAAAGTCCTATTTATATATAAGTTTAGATCTTTAGTGATAAGAATAAAATCAAAGATGAGGATAATAGTCTGAATAATACTTATAAAATTGAGGGTTTGAAATGAGGATAAAAAAGAATTTGCCTTTAGCATTTTATTTGAGAATGTTAATTGTCAAACTTGATCACTAAAAGAAAGGAAAGAGAAAGAAGCAATAAAACATTATTATTAATTATGTGTTTTTAGTTCAGAGAGTTTTATTTAAATAAGTTACTAAGCAGGTTATACAGCTTTTCTTGTCTTAGGGATTATCTTTCTAAGTTCATTATTTCTATTGACTTAATTTCTCTATGGTTTCTTAATAAGGTAAAGCCATAGAGAAGACCATAGATAGACATGTGTGCGACTAGCCACACTATAATCATACAGGGTATCTGAAAAGTGGCTGTGGATGTCCTAATGCCAATGAAGGACATTTCCAGCATTTGCTTTGAGATAAGCTGTAATTGTTTTACAGGGTGTCCGAAAAGTTAGTGTGCAGTAGAAAATAATGTCTTAATGCCAATGGAGGACATTTCCAGCATTTGCTTTGAGATAAGCTGTGATGCTACAAATAAATAAAACCTACTTTTGGTAAAATTGTATTGTCTAAATGTTATAATAAAATTCACTGTTAATTTGAATTTCTATGGATTCATAGTGCACAGTAATCTTCAACCCTGTATATAGAAAGATACAGAGATATTTAGTGCGTGTCCAGAAAGTTGCTCTGCAGTAGAAAATACTGTCTTAATGCCAATAGAGGACATTTCCAGCATTCCCTTCTAGATAAGCTATGATACTATAAATAAAACTTTTTTATTGTTAAAAAAAAATTGTATGAAGTGCAGCATAGGAAAGGAAACACACCACCAGGGGCCCTGGCCACATGGCGTTGGTCTTAAGTAGGGCTGTGACAATATTCTTTTTAAAATATGCTTTATATTCTCTTAATATGCTGGAAATATTCTTCAAGAATATGCTTTTATTTCTTGGGAATATTCTTTTTAAAAAAGAATATGCTTTTATTTCTTGGGAATATTCTTTTTTTAATATGCTTTTTTTAAAAGCACATTCTTTTTTCAGGAATATGCTTTTTGTTAAAATAATATTCTTTTTAAAAAGAATATGCTTTTTGTTAAAATAATATTCTTTTTAAAAAGAATATTCTTTTTTTAAAAGAATATGCTTTTTGTTAAAAGAATATTCTTTTTTAAAAAGAATATGCTTTTTGTTAAAAGAATATTATTTTTAAAAAAGAATATGCTTTTTGTTAAAAGAATATTATTTTTTTAAAAGAATATGCTTTTTGTTAAAAGAATATTCTTTTTTAAAAAAGACCTAGCATTGTGTTAAAAGATTACTCTTTTTAAAAACAATATTATTTTTGTTGAAAGAATATTTCTGTATGGAAAGAATATGCTTACATAAAAAAAGAATATCATTGTCACAGCCCTAGTCATTACCTTATATTAATATACCATCCTACTCACAAACAGTAATTATTTCATTAATTTTATCTTATTATTTTTTGTGGAATTTTTAGTTTCCTTTTGTTTTTCTTCCTATTATTTGTTATTCTTCGGAAGGAAATAATGATAATATAGACTGGCATCAACAGGAAGACCGAATCAATTACAGATGCGAGCGGATGATAATTTAATCTTCATCAACTCTGATTGGCATCTTGAAATATCGGAACAACTCAGTCATTGATAGATTAGTAAATTTCAAGCTTCGGTTTTGGAAGTCAGCACTTATTGATTACAAGGGAGAGAATAGAACTCGAAATGCTATTATCTACTTATTATGGTACCACGTATTCTGTCTTGAATAAATACTAAACTATAAAGTTATACAAGTAATCTTCTTTAGCAGGGCCGTGCTTAGGGCCCCTGCCACAGTTGCAAGCTCCCCAGGGGCCACAAGGCTCCTTAGCTTCACAACTGTATTATAATGCAAAAAAATTACCAAAATAATTAATTGTTAGGATTAATTAGAAAATCAAATCCATCTCTCTGCCTATCTCTCTCTCTATATATTTGTATATGTATTTATAGTCGAAGGCCCCAGAATGTTGAGGAGGTGCAAATTGCCTTTTTTTGGTAAAGGGGCCACAAGGCACATTCTGCCCCGGGAATGATGGTCCTAACCAGTGATGGTCGTAACCCTTTGGTCCTTAGAGTGAACACATACATACACACACACATATACACAAGCGTGTACACTAAGTTCCATTTATATACAAGTTTAGATTGGTGCGTGGTTGATAGTAGTGTGGTGATGGTGATGGTGACACACAAAGTAATCTCCCTACCCTGCCTTCTTCCGATCACACCCGACCCGACCCTACCCGTTATTTTCGTCATCTTCAAATTTAAGAGGATCTCTAAGTGGATGCATTTGGAAGACATAAACCTCATCAAAAGGACCGCCGCCACGCCACAAAGAAACTGCGGAGGAGGATGCCGGAAGAATATTTGTTTATTTGGGTTTTACGGCATATCAACCTTTTTATGACATTTAATGCCGAGAACAATCATTTTTGATAAACTTTTTTTTTGTCCACACATATTTTTTAATAACAATATCTGCCACTATTTTCGTGTCAAGGCTGTGCTTAGTGCCCCTGCAGACCCAACAACTGCGGAGGGGGGGGGCGAAAGCTCCCTAGGGGTCGCAAGGCTCCTTGGCTTTACAGACTGTAATACAAAAGAATTACCAAAATAATTAATTGTTAGGATTAATTAAAAAAAAACATTATCACACTTGAAATATACATATATCAATCTATATTTCTTTCTGCCTATTTCTTTTTATATATATTTGTATATGTATGTATATATAGTCGAAGGCTCCAGTATGTTGAATGGGGGCAACTTGCCTTTTTTGGGTAAAGAGGCTGCAAAGAGCGCTCTCAGCCGTAGGCTGTTCAGCAGGTAAACTGTGCATGACTGATGGTAGCTACGACCATTTAGACACACATTACGATGTGTAGGCAAAGCGTGGTGACCCAAGTTCGAAGGCATGTATTAGAGTGTATAACCAATCCTTCCTTGATAATTTTAGGTGAACCCCTTTGTGGTGACGGGCCCTCAGCCATAGACCAGTTTTTCGATTTATCAGTGCGCCCCTATCACGATTGAGAAAATGTATAAACATTCCTTTAAATATTGTTTTTCTATCTAAGATGAACTTGGGAATAATCTTGGTTTGTGTGCCATTCCCTTAGGTATAAAATTATCCAATCATTCAACTATGAACACAAATGGAACGACGAGGATTCGAACTCGCGTATTAACGAATCTGAAGTCCACCTGCCTACGCACTAGGCCAAATAGACTGCCACGCGAGAGCGACGTTAACTTCCAAATCTCGACCTGCATTAAATTGTCATGTCTTCCGGTGGATATGGACGGCGATAGAGTCCATTCGAAGAGTGGTTTCGCCACAACAAAAAGCCATTCAAGAATTTGGGTTATTTAAAACCAAGAGTATTTTTAGACTTTCTAAAAGTTGGAAAGACCTTCGTGGGACAATGGTAGTCTTTATTTTGAAGAATAGATATTGTTTTGTAAATAAATTCTTGTGGAATAATATTACTATTTTAACCCAGAGCATAAGCTTCAACTGTGTTTTTCGGCATCCTTGAGATGAGGTTTAATAATTTGACCAGTTATTTTTAGGGATGTTGTCCTCATCCTTATCATTGTTACTTTAAAAAATCCTTGGAAAGATGCTTAATAATTTTAACAGCTAATTTCAGGACTGTTTTCTTTATTCTTATGATTGTTACATTCACAAATCTTTGAGATGCAGCTTGATGATTTGACCGGTTATCATTATCTCTACTAATTCTTGTGATTAAGCTTGGTAATTTGAATAGTTATCTTTAAGAATGTTGTTCTCATCCTTATCATTGTTACATGCACAATTGTGAGATGATGCTTGATAATTAGTCAAGTTTTAGGACTGTTGTCCTTTTTTTCATCATTATAATTGTCCCAATCCTTGTGATAAGGCTTGATTTGCACAGCAATAGGAATTATGGTTCTAGTCCTTATCATCGATTGCCTCACAATCCATGAAATGAGGGTTCATAATTTGTACATTTATTTTTAGGACTCTCGTCCTCGTCTTTATCATTATTACCCTCAATTTTTGTTTTGGCTAATAAACTCTTTCTTCAGGTGATCGAACACGGGAACCTGTATTTTGTAATCGGTGATCTACACAACTTAAAACTAAACCTTTAATTCATTCTACGTAGGTAGACTGTTCTCATTCGTTTAAAACAGTAGAAATGTCACTTGAAGAAAACAGCAAAACCATAACGAACTCTAACGAATAGCATTTCGGGCTTTGCTGTCTGGTAACATTAGACTATTAACCATAAACAGTGGAAAAGGTGTGAATCTTTATATTTCCCCCGACTATGCATTAAATAGTGCATATTGCGTTATAAAAATAACGTTTTATCGGCATTAATGTTGGAGTAACACATCTATTATAGTCTTACAGACTATTATGAACCATCAAGTCACTTCCGTGTGGCCAAGCTCGGTTTACAAAGTCAGCGAGCGGATTGGCCCCGGGAATGATGGTTCTGACCTGTGATGGTCGTAACCCTTTGGTCCTTAGGGTGGAGCGGGCGGATCTACTAACTACTTTACAACAATGCCGAACTAGGATGCATGTCAAGGGGTCAACTTGCTTTACAAGAATTAAATGACTCCCCCCCCCAAAAAAAAGGTTAATATACCGTTAAAAATCAATCTTAAAATTGGCTAGAAACTTAATTTCAAACTTCCACTTCTTATAAATTCAAACCCTTTAATATGATGAGTCTAATCTGTCCTGAAACTGTTGACACGTACTTTTTTCCCGCTTTTAAATTGACGAAAAGATAAAAGCGGACACTTTTAAAGGAAGGTCAAATAATTTTAAAACTAAGAAGAAAAAGAATTTTGAATTTATAGACTTTACAAATACAGAGTAACCTCAGTTTCAGAATGTCCCGGTTCTCGTACAATTTAGTCTTTGAACAAAAAAAGAAAAAGAAAAAAAAGAAAAGAAAAACCCCAGATATTTTCGTATCGGTTTTTGAACGAATTTTGGATTTCGTACTGGTTCCAGGAAATAAAAACCCGGGAAATAGGCGGTGAGAGAGATTAGATCAAATAGATTTGGATTTCGAACAAATCGCTTTTCGAACTCGTATCCTGAATGGATGAAAACTGTTTCCATTAAGTTAAACGGGTTGGGATTACGAACAAATCGCTTATCGAACTCCGTTACTGAATTGATGAAGACTGTTTCCATTATTTCTTATAGGTTAAATGGATTCGGATTTTGAACAAATCGCTTTTCAAACTCAGTTACTGAATGGATTGGAACTTTTTAAATATTATTTGTTATAGGTTAAATATATTCGGATTTCGAACAAATCAGTTTTTGAAATAGGTTCCTCAACGGATAAAACTCGAGAACCGAAGTACCACTGCAATGATAAAAATAATAAGAAAAAATGATGTGGACTGTGAAGGAAGGAAGGAAGGAAGGAAGGAAGGAAGGAAGGAAGGAAGGAAGGAAGGAAGGGAGAAAACAGAAGAAAGAAAAAGAAAGAGGGAATCACTCGCGTGCAGACACTTATGGAAGACAGACAAAAATACACACACATACACACAAATATAGATCAGATATAAATGTTGTAGGGGGAAATATCTACTTGGTCGAGCACCACCTGTTGAGGGTGCACCCCTACTGTCTGGAATAGTGAGCTATATGATGTCACTTCTGTCTGAAACTAGAACCGTTTCATAGCTAGTTGTTTTAGCTTAGAAAGTGGTGTAAGTGTTGTACAAGCATAGATCACTTAAATCCAATGAAGTACAGATGCCCCAATCTGAGACAGCAATCATCTGCTAAGATGATGCTATTATCATGCATCTATCTATCTATCTATCTATCTATCTATCTATCTATCTATCTATCTATCTATTTATTTATCTATCTATCTATCTGTTTGCTTCTCTGTTTGTCTACGAATCTGTCTGCTAATTAATTTTCTATTTTCAAATTTAGAATTTTGAAAGTTTTGATCTCGTATTATTTTTATCTACCGAGACTGTGTTTTCTTTTCTTCTTCTTCCCTTGTATGTGTATGCTCGCTTAAGTTTGGTTAAGCCTATTTGATTCAGAGGTGAGCTAATATCAGAGAGCAGAATGAAGACAACATTGTCTATAAAATAATCAAACCAAAGCTGACCTCCTGCCATATTAATCACTGCTGCTGATCCCTGTTACAATCGTTTCGATCACTTAACTCACTTGGATTTATTCACCTATTGTTGGACTTTGATATCGATGGATCATTTAACATTGATTTCATCTTGGATTTATTTACCTGTTGTCGGATTTTGATAACTTCAAGCAATTTAGCATGGGTTTATCTTGCCTCATTTTTACCAGGAATAATGGCGCGAGATTCTACAGATCTTTTGAAGATCGTACATAATTCCTAGTATTATTTTTATTTTGAGATGAGGTATCATAATAAAGAAATCAATTGTCTTTTTCGGACTTTTGCAATTGAAACAGCTGAAGAAGACATGGGGGTCACTAGGCCGAAACGTTGTGTAAGAAAAGAGATGAGAAGAGAGAAACAAGAGGGGGAAAGTCGCAGTGAACCATAAAACAAACAAGATTAAATATGGTGAGAGGCGAAACAAGTCACTGAACAAAACATGTTCCGTTATAACTGGAGACACACTCCAGTCGACAAATGCGTATTGGCTTTGGTCAATATGAATCCAATCTTCACGTAGTTGTATTTCTTTTTTAACCTTGCAAAACTGGTTACTTTTTTAAATCAACATTCTGTGTCTTTTTGGAAGGAATTTCCAGAACAATTCTCTTTGTTTATTCTTCGTGTAATTCACGTGAATCATCATCGGTGGTTACTCGCTGTCGAGTATGACTGTCCTCCGTCTTGTTCCATGTGAGCCTTCAAATGATTAACCGTCGCAGTGTGACTGGCAGATCGTGTTTCGTAGAGGCCGATGCTAGACCCGATTGTAAGATGGGTTGCCTTTCGGGAGGACGCCTGCGCGTGTTGCTTTTTACATGTATACAAGCAGGGGAAGTCCATTTGGGACAGTGGATAGGCAGTCGAACTTATGGAATCGTAATAATACGCGAGTTCGAATTCCAGCCGTCCCGTTTACGTTATCATTTAGATTAATACCATTAAGAAATGGGAAATGAATATATAGATAGATGGAGAGAGAGAGAGAGAGAGAGAGAGAGAGAGAGAGAGAGAGAGAGAGAGAGAGAGAGATAG
>JAUZSX010328178.1:0-11216 GCA_034780655.1 Idiosepius hallami | reverse complement strand
TTTTTAAAATATGCTTTATATTCTCTTAATATGCTGGAAATATTCTTCAAGAATATGCTTAAGAATATGCTTTTTTTAGGGAATATTGTTTTTAAAAAAAGAATATTTTGTTTTTTTCAGAATACACTTTTAACAAAAAGCATTTTTAAAAATGTTAAAAGCATATTCTTTTAAAAAAAAAGGATATGCTTTTTGTAAAAAGAATATTCTTTTTTGATAAAAATATGCTTTTGTTAAGTGAATATTATTTTTTTAAAAGAATATGCTTTTTGTTAAAAGAATATTCTCTATTCAAAGAATATGCTTACATAAAATGAATATTCTTGTCACAGACCTAGTTATTATTAAAAGAAAATTCCCTTAAATTCAGATTTAAATATTTTATTTTAATTATTAAAAAAATACATGTCCCCTCGAAAAGATGTAGTTTGTTGAGAGAAATGCCAGATTATTAAAAGAAACTAATTGAACCAATTAAAATGTTAAAATAAAAATTGCATGTCCCCTGGAAAAGGTGAAATTGACAGATTTAAATATTTTAATTATTAAAAAAAATAACTCAGTTACATTCACATTTGGACAAAACAGGAAACTCGAAAAACGGTAAAATTTGTTGACTGGGTTAATGCCAGATTATTATTTTTTTTTAATTGAAACTAATTAAAACCAATTGAAATGTTAACCTTTGGACCCTAAGAGACCGATATATCGGCCCTGAAAACATAAGGCAAAAGAAGACACAACACATCAATATTTTGGCTTTAATATGTTCTTCTAACATAACGACTTTTAGTGAGTGAGTGACTACTTGGTAATTTTGATAAGTCGGGGTTCAAAGGAATAAACAATTTCACATTTCCATATTTTTCGATTTAAAAAATTCGATATTCTAATTATAATTATTTGAAAAAAAAATATCTCCGTTTGAACCCGGATCGCCTCCTCCAAATGCCAACCAGGCTAGCATTTAAATAACAATTGAATTTAGCGGCTAAATTTAATTGTCATTTAAATGCTTTGTTAAAACCTAAACGGGAAAACCTATATTAAGGGAAATCACTCTGATTTTACCGTGCGGATTGATCTATGAAGATCTGCTAACTGAAACGCACGGCATTGCAACTATCATCAACTTCCTTGTTTTTTCCCCAATTTAAGGATCCGGTTATTCATCGGTGTTTGAACCAACAATATCGAGCTACTTGTTTCGCATAAAAAGACTTGACATGGGCAATAATTCTTTTTTTCCAATATTGGGGATCAATTTACGATAGTGTTTTAAGTTAAAGTGAGCACACACACACACCAACACCCAGCACTCGGCACTACCCCCAAAAAATCTTTAACTAATGATTTTTTTCATCTGGTAGATTAGTGTCCAATCGATAATATCCCGAAGAAAAAATTGAAAAAGGAACGAAAAAAAAATTATAAGCGTGTGAGATGTCCCTCATCAACCATAGGCTAGCCGAGATTTAGAAAAAAAAATTTTAATTAAAAAGAAAAATTCAAAATTAACATTTGAAGAATAGGATTTCAAAGCTATTCGCATTTTTATTATCAGTATTAATAAATATTTGTTTCTTAATAAAGATAATTGATTCATTGTTATTTCATGATAAAGTAGTGTTACATTTTCGTCAACGAAAGAGTAGTTGAACAGCAGAGCAGCAATTTAAGTAAAACCATTTTTTTTCGATCCACAAGAAAAACACTGACTAGTCAAAAATTCCATTTGTCCCACTTCTTGCGTCCTTATATTCTTCTAATTAAAACGTGCTGGTAGCAAACAGAGCACACCACACCACAGCACTTCCACACCACGCCAGTGGGCTGGCACAGGCACACACCAACAGCAACCAGCATTAGTGAGCAGTGGCAGTGCATCATCATCAGCATCCACACTTGTTTCTTTAAGGTAAGATTGTGCCATCACTACATTTACCCTTGCGTTTTTTTTTCTATCCCTGTTTTAACTGAAATAAATTTATCTCAGCATTTTTTTTTATTCTAATCGTTGAAAGTCTCTTTTTCTAATTTTGTCAATGTTTTCTTTTACGTGAACTAATTAATTTTTTTTTCTGTCCTTTTTCTGGTCCTTGTTTTTTAAATTTTGTTTTCGGCGTGTTTTTGACGTGACGTGGTGCTGTGCTGTCTGTCTGTACTGCTGTATTTCAATATCTAATTTTTGAGTCAATCATTATTGTCTTTATGACATAAACATAGTAGTAAGGGTTTTTTTTCTCACAGTTTCTGTGACAGTGTGTGTGACATCACGTTGGTGTGGGCAGCCTGCTCGGGAGCAGTGGAGTGAAATGAGATAGTGAAATTAGTTACATCTAATAAACAGGACGGTTTAACAACTTGTTCTATAGACGATGACATCAAATAACGTAACTTTCCATTATTACTAAGCCTCTGTTTATTTTTCATGCTTTAATGACAAAGAGCCGTGTCCGTGTGCGTGTGTTGCTGTTGCATTACTAGTGGGTGGTAGTGGGTGGGCCACTAGACCACCATCTTTGGGAAAGGGCCTAGCAAGAGGCGATGTCAAAAAACATCGTCATTTTAGGCCATCCCCAATCTTCTGATAAATTTGAAATGTATTAATGGTAAAATGCAAAATTTATTTAACTAAAAAATTTTAAATATTTTCTAAGTAGAAATTTTTCAATTTCTTTTTCTATTGCGCTCTCTGCTGCCTGTACTCTGTGTGTGAACCAAACCACAGTCACACAACACATACCACCTGCACCTGCATGCACCATTCCCCAAGGTTAGCACGATCGGGGACGGGAGGATGCTTCATTGTGACACCGACACGACATCCACGCCACGCACGGCGCCACGCACGGCGTCACGTCCCACGCTCGACTATCAAAGAAGCTAAGGTACCGGTTGTCGAAAATACTGCCCCAAACCTCTGCCTTTCTCTTTTGCATGTTACTTTTTTTTTCTTTTTTGCCGCTGTTCGAGTGTTTCCTTTTCACGGAGTCAACACAACAACGGCCCTTTTTGGTACGATCAGTTTTTCTCCTGTTGTCATCCAGACCAAAAGCCATAAAAGCGACAGACAGAAAAAGAGAGTTTGATGTCTATTATTACAATATAAAATCTAATATTCATTTTCCATTTAATGGTTATTTTATTAATTTTTTTTCTTTACAATCGATCTGCAGTGCAGCAGCAGCAAGTACGGTCAAATCACGTTGGACACACCGGTTCCCGCTAGATCATCGAAGTTAAGCAACCTAGAGCCTTTTCAGTACTAAGTTGGGTGACTACTTCGGAATATCAAGTACCGTACCAGGCTGGTCGGCATTTGGTGACATGATCAGTCGAATGCATTGCGCATTTGAACCGAAGGACCTCCCCATCCCCTACCCTCTCCCTCACACCAACCGACCGGTGGGTATAAGACGTCCTCAAGTAGAGTTTACCCCCTAGGGTGAAGACCGGGAGTTTCGGGGGTAATCCGAGATTGCGAAAAACTTACAGGAAGACTCCGAGCCCGAACGGGTGAAGAGGACTCCCTGCTTAACAACAACAACAGCAGCAGCAGCAGCAGCAGCAGTAACCCAATGTGATCTTAGCAACTCTGAGTGTTCTTTTGCTTCCCCTGTATTGCAATATTGCATTGTCAGATATTCCCTCTTATGATTGTTTATTTTGGTTTATTTTATTTTCAATCTAATCTTGTCATTCTGACGCAAAATCCAGCCGATCTGATAATTCCAAAAAAATTTATGTTTTAAAAAGATTTTTATCTGAAAATGCATTGGAAACAGTTTATTTTTATAACAACTGTTTTTCTTTCTTTCATTGCTTTCACATGCTTCCAATTTAAAGTAAGATTTGTCTCGACTGAGGTTCCCGGTTCTCGGTGTCGATATCACTAAAGCGTTTTCATTCTGTGACCTATATTAAAAGTTAAAAAAGAAAAAAAAACATTCAAACGAAATGCTTATATTCACTGACAGTGCCGTGCTAAGCCACATAGCGGCCCCGATACAGTTTTTCAACGAAATTACACCAAACTTCGGGTATATTATATTTACTTGGTGAACACCAACCCAAGTTTAGCACAAGACCATTTTTACGTGCTCTTACTCAGGCTTTTTATATTCGGTGTTACCCTTCACCTAGATGAGCTAACTCTCCCAAGTTAACGAGCCCCATCTGCCCGAAGCAGCTAAAGTGAATACAATAGTTTTGATTGGGATCTGAACTTCAGCTATACATTCCCAGTACGACTTTTTCGCGAATGAAGTCAACAGTTTGAAAAAAAAAAACATCATCGTTTTGATCCCCCCCTTTTAGCGTCTCTTTTTACCCCATTTTTTTTGCAACATGGTATTTACTACTGTTCACACTCGAGTGACAATTGCAAAGGCCTCTCAATTGCACCAAATCAAGTAACTTTTAACTAGTTCTTGACAAGAAATGTTCATTGGGCCGTTCATAAACTTTATTCTATGCAATTTAATAAAGTTTTGTTTTTTTTGTCACAGAAAAAAATGATTATTTTTGTCATTAATTTTTTTAATGGACATACTTGCCAGGAAATGCCAGGAATTTTATGCATCGAAATTTGAACATATTGTTAAGTAGGAATTTAGATTCAAGCCATTCTATTGACCATGGCTACTTAGCAATAAAGGTGATACGGACGATATTTTGGCCTTGTGAATTTTGCTAACTATGTATATCATCCTTTTTACTAGTTATCGCATTTTACGTCAGGATGTTAAGCCTGATTTTAATCCTTTGGACCTTAATAGGTCGATATATCGGCCTTAGCAATTTAGCAAAAAAGACGATATGACCAATATTTCGGCACTCCATGATTTTCTTTTGGTAATTTTAGTAATCAAGTATTGTCTTTTTTGCTAATTATCGCATTTTATGACAGGGTCCAAATTATTTAAACGTGGCAGCCATTGACCTCACTTTCGGAGGTTAATTTTGATAAAAAAAAAAAAAACATTTTTATCGAAAAAGAGATATTTCTGCAATAATGCAATTTATTTGAGGTTGAGACCAAAAGAAAAAAGTTACCTGGACTAGTATAAAATGATCAAGAATGGTTGATATGCCGTAAACCAAAATCAAATAAAACCAAGCATATGAGTTTACAATTATATTTAGCTTTATCAAAACTGTGAGTTTCACATTGATGCATTTATTTTTGAAGATATACTTACATTAATTGAGTTCATAGAGGAAGATTATGATGGGGGGGCGTTAAAGATGGCGGTCATTGACCCCGTTCATCTAGGTTAATTTTGATAAACTATATTTTTTATCTAAAAGAGATTTTTCTGCGTACAATGCAATTTGCAACCTTTGTTAGCAATTTGTTTGAGTTTGAGCCCCAATTTTACTGGACTAGAAGGCCTATTTTATAAGTAGCTGCCTCGTTAAATTGGAGTGTCTCGTGCATTTTGATTCGAGAGTATTTTTGTTTCGGATTTACTTTCGAATCGAAACACATTGTATCTGAATTTTTTCACACTAGATGTGTTTTGTTAAAGTTCCGCTGTCCGTACAATCCACACACGAAGGTCTTTTATTGATTTTACGGGGGTCTGCGTTTACGAAGAATTTTTTACCAAAATCCTTGAATATAGGACGGAATTTTCTTTTTCGGTATCAGAGAAAGTATGATCAGAGTGAAGAAGCGAGATGTGTGTGGCATTGGCCGTTGAACATATAATTAATTTCTCTCGACATAGTTTTTAGAATATTGGCATAAATGGGTTTAATCATGAACGTGCATAAAAAATGCAGATTGCAGGCGTTCGCCGTTATTGATAGTCAAAAAAAAATGTTGCTTTTGAATAAAACTTTTTCATCAATGTACTGTGTCTATAAAAACACTTTCATTTAGCAAAAGAATTTATTTTCCGAGTGATTTTTTCTTTTGGAAAAAATATTAAAATATAAATTGGTCAAGAGTGAGGTTTGATTATTTAAGGTTTTTGTTTTTCAGAGAGAAAAACTTTAAATATTTGTACATAATGTTATTTCTTTCAAGAAATGTAAGATTTTGTTTTGGTCATTATTATTGAATAAATCTTTCAGGTCTTTAGATTGATTGTAGTGTTTTGATCGAATTGACATCAAGCCATAATAGTTTATTGGAATATGTTTTGCCATGAAGGGTTCTTGGCACGCAATGCATGTCGGGATTTTTTCTTTTTTAGGAGATGAGAATGGGTAAAAATATGAACATGAATCTGTTAAGCATCACTTCATTTTGTAGTTTCTTATTTATTCCATATTTCCTGTCATTCACTTTTAATAAACTTACAATTGATGGTTTGAAATCTGAGTGAGGAATTTTCAAATCAATTTAAAGCGTCCGTGAGTCTGCTGTGTTTTGGCTGCTTTGTCAGCTTAAAGTAAGAAAATAATATGACCTAATTTTAGTCTCGAAAATGGAAGGAAATATTTTTTACAATGTTATACAAACTTGTTGAAAAATTAAATTCACTCCCGAACATGTTACTAAATGTCGTTATTTAATCTGAGACACCACAGAGCCTAGTCGAGATAGAAAGCAAAAATTAAGTATGAATAAAGACTTACTTTGTTAATGTTTGAACACTGAAAAATGAGATAACAAACCATGAATAGAATCAACATGTATTCATTTTTTTATCTAATTTGGTCAGAATCATAACTCTTAAATGAAAAGGACTTTAAAATAAACGTGTCTGAGAACGTTTTTCAAAACAAACCTAAAAAAAAAATAGGTCCAAGATAAACAGATAAGCATTTAAAAAAACATTACAGAGTATTTTGATTCAAAAATGTATTTCTTTTTAAAATTTATTTCCTTTTCTATTCTTAAAGAGCAAGCATATTCGAGGCCTGTCGTCGTCTTGTCCCTCTCTTGAACGCAATGGCCGGTGTTGCTGCATCTTTCTTTAGCATTCTCTTCATCTTTTTAACTTATACTGAATCATCCAATTCAGCCGCTTTGGTTAATAACTCTCAACCTTGTCAAGTCGATACAACCCAAGTGCATTTCAAAGGCTTTGTTTTCCAAAAGGTAAGATTATATTAAACTTATTTTCTCTAATGTTTTACCAATCAATTTTTGTAGTGACAAACTTTTTTTAGAATCTACTAGCATCACCCGGGCAACGCCGGGTGATGCAAACCTTTTTTACACAAACATGTCCATTTCTCTCTTTTAACTTCACATTCTTCTAAAACACAAACAACAAATTCATTTCAACCCTTTTCTTATTATAAATAAAACCTATAATGAAATATAAAAACCATGCATTCTTTTCATCATTCCCTTTTGCTCAAGTCTGTTTATTTTTCCTTCTGATATTCTGTTCGCGACATGTGGGCTGTAAAGGCAACATTATGCATTTACCGACCGCGTTTGGTCCGCAACGGCGCAACACATTTGGGCAGTCACGGTACTGGAGCATTATTGGTAAAAGCTCGGGCTCTGGAATCGTATTACGCGAGTTCAAATCCCAGTCAAACCCATTACTTTCACTTTAGTTGCCTCGGGCAGATGGGACTCGTTAACTCGGGAAAGCATCTCATCTAGATGAAGGGTAACACCGAATGTAAAAAGCCTGGATAAGAGCACGTAAAAATGGCCTTGTGCCCAACTTGGATTGGTGCTCACCAAGTAAATATAATATTTTGTGAATGGTGACCTCCAACATGTGTCGCAACAAGTCTTTCTACAACCAAAAACAATGAAAGAAGTTAGCTTCTTTTTTTTTCAGAAAATAATTTTAAGAGACACAATAGTTCAATAGGGGTTGATATCCTGTTTAATAAACCCATCAAATACGTTGAATTCTGACCAGGGTTGTGCTTAAGGGCACTGCAGACTCTGCAATTGCGTAGGGACCACAAGCTCCCTAGGGGCCGCAAAACTTTTGTAATGCAAAGAAATTACCAAAATAATTGTTAGGATTAATTAGAAAATCATTATCACACTTGAAATATAAATCTATCAATCCATCTCTCTTTCTGCTTATCTCTCTCTATGTATATTTCGATATATATATGTGTATGTATATTAGTTGAATGGGCAGTGACGGTGGAGTATTGGTAAAAGCTCGGGCTCTGGAATCATTGTACGCAAGTTCAAATTTCAGTCAAAACCATTGTATTCACCTTAAGCTGCCTCGGGCAGATGGGGCTCATTAACTTGGAAGAGGAGCTCATCTAGGTGTAGGGTAACACCAAATGTAAAAAGCCCGGGTAAGAGCACGTAAAAATGGCCCTGTGCCAAACTTGGATTGGTGCTCACCAAGTAAATATAATATATGTATGTGTGTGTGTGTGTGTGCAGTTGAATAAATAAATATAATGTATATAAATATATGTATATATCTATGTGTGTGTGAGTGCAGTTTAATACATAAATATAATGTATATAAATATATCTAAATATCTATGTGTGTGTGTGTGTGTGTGTGTGCAGTTAAATAAATAAATAGAATCTAATGTATAATTGTATTATCAAAACTATCTTTTCATGCCATTTGATGCCAATGGAATCTTTGTAAAAACTGGAAAATCATTTTACTTAAAAGGCAGCACAAAAGGCTAATAAATTGCTTATGGATTTATGGGAATCCCTATCTTCTTCTGGATCTAAATTGCTTGCATCACATCCCGTGCTTCGTAATATCTAAATATATCGACAACAGCATTTTTCATATTTGAAACTCTAATAAAATCTTTATTACCATTTTAGGCTCGAGTAGGTTCTAATAATTGTTTTGGCATGATAGATTTCTTTTAAGGCATATTAATCTTCTTGGTTATTTAATGCCAGGAAAAACAATTTCTATCATGCATCTATTTTTTTTTTTTTGACACCACATTGTTCTATTTAATCCACATCTCAAAGGAATATGGGGATTCATACCTTTCCCAATAAAGTGAAAGTAACGGAAAGACTGGGATTTGAATTCATGAATAAGGATTCAAAAGACTAAGCGATAACAGACTGTCCCAAGCGGACTGCCTCATATTTTAAGAGGGTGAATATTTTTGGTTACCAATGGATGTCCCTCTCTCTCCCCTCCTTCTCCCTCTATCTCTCTCCCCCTCCCTCTCTCTCTCCCCCTCCCTCTCTCTCTCCATCCTTCTCTCTCCATCCTTCTCTCTCCATCCTTCTCTCTCCATCTCTTTCTCTGCTTCTCTATCCTCCTGTCTCGTACTTAGATATCTGTCTGACTGTCCGTCTATTTCTTTGTCTGACTGTTTGTCTGTCTTTTTATCTGTGTATATATCCTATTTGTACTTCTATCTATCTATTTATCTATCTATTTAAATATACCCTTCTTTCTAAATATATCGTGTCTGTTGATAAATAGAGTTGCCCACTGACAGTCATCTTCGATCCGTGTCTACACGAGTTAACTAGATATAAACATATGTATTCATATATGTAGTAGAAATTGTAACCCAAGAATATTCAAAGTTAAACTCGTATATCACTAGTTTCTAACATATATGCAACCAAATGCATTGGGCAGCGACGGTGGAGCATTGGTAAAAGCTCGGGTTCTGGAATCGTATTACGCGAGTTTAAATTCCAGTTAAAACCATTGCATTCACTTTAGCAGCCTCAGGCAGATGGGGCTCGTTAACTCGGGAGAGCTTCTCATCTAGGTGAAGGGTAACACGGAATGTAAATTGCCCGGGTGAGAGCACGTAAAAATGGCCTTGTGCAAAACTTGGGTTGGTGCTCTCCAAGTAAATATAATATATGCAACCAAATGGAGTAGGGTCCCTTTAAGGCAATTGAGATTATCATGGATTTCTTTTGTGACAGCCCTTGCACATGTTCTCTCTATCAGACGTACTGGCATTGCTTCTCCTCTGACGTAGGGAGATTTCAAGCGATAGAATTGCTTGGTCAATGCAAGAATCTTCCAAGCAGGTTTAACAGTCCTGGCGCAGATCCGAACTACTACTTATTGTTTAACATCAGCTTGCCAACGCTCTACTTGGCAATCACGTCGGTCTCGTCTGATGGGATCGAACCTGAGGTACCACCATTCCTACAAGGGGAGCAGCATAGGTGTGAGACACTCTAGTGGCAGCATTGGCCACATGTCGTTCGGGCCTAGTGGGCCGCCTTTTGTCATAAGATATCAGTTCGGTCTCAATTGCATTGTCGGTAACGACAGACGCTTGCCAACAACAACTACACGAACCACTCCCCAGCACACAAAAATGACTTCATTAAAGCTGTCCCCTAGATAAATTGATATTACTAGAGAACATTTCTGTTTAAAAGAATAGTTTTTTTTAAATGTAATTCATTTCCCAGTGAATTTTATACATTAGCAAAACTAACTATTTGTTATTATTATTCCACTTTGTTATCGAAGGTGTAGTCTCTATGCACAGGTTTTAATACATGGTGAAAATAAATAAAAATTTACATACAACGTCAATGGCTCAATTGGTAAAGCATTTGAATTTTAGCATGAAAATGTTGAAGGCAATCTGGCTGTCAGAGTTTTGAGTCAAAAAGTAAAACCATGAAAATGTGATTATTATGGTGTCATGTGCTAGCTGTTGCACGACGCAGCCTGGAATTGTAACAACATCACGTGTTATTGATTAGATCCAATATAATCGAAACAGCTGTCTAGGACTATTTTATAAGTTAATATTTTGCGTTTAATCAAAACATTATAATTTGATTTACTCTAAATACATATATATTTTTGGGCAGCGAAAGTGGAGCAGGTGTGAAAGCTTGGACTCGGAAATTGTATTATACGAGTTCAAATCCCAGTCGAAACCATTACATACATTACATACCGGTAGCAGACTCGAGAAGATGGGGCCCGTTAACTAGGGAGAACAACTCATTTAGGTGAAAATCAAAACTGAATGAAAAAATCCCAGGTATATAGAATATAAAAAATAAAAATGGTTTGTACTCAATTTGGGTTGGTGCTCGACCAAGTAAATGTTGTATATATATATCTTTAACCATGCCCAAAGTTTTCTATGTTGCGCCGGGCCGGCAACGCAGGGTTATATTGCTGGTAAGAAAATAATTATTGATATAACAATTTATATCTTTGATTAGATTAGATTATATATATATATATATATATATATATATATATATATATATCTTGTTACGCGAGTTCAAATACAAGTCAAAAACATTACTTTCTCTTTAGCACACTCGGGTAGAT
>JAUZSX010328168.1:0-11216 GCA_034780655.1 Idiosepius hallami | reverse complement strand
TCATGCGCTGTGCTCCAGATACCCTTCCAAAACGCCGTGGCTTCTTCAGGGTCTGGAGCTGGTACATTCACCTTCTCGTTGTTTTCTCTCTCAGTGTAGAATTTCTGATTCTCTTGGAACAGCTTATTCTGCCTATACTTATCGTCTCTTTCCTTAAATCTCTTATTATTATTATTATTATTATTATTATTACTACTACTACAACAACAATAATAATAATAATAATAGATGCATACAAATAGTAGTAGTTCGTCTCTTGAATTCGAGGATGATCAATTTTCCTGACGCTAATTGTAAATGTGTGTTTTTTTACCCTTTCGACCCTAAAGGGATGATATATCAGCTTTGCTGAAGGCAAAAGAAGACACATCAATAATTTCATCCTAATTTGTTCCTCTAATAAAAGAGCTCTGAGTGACTAATTGGCAAGTTTGATAAGTTAGGGTCGAAAGGGTCAAATGACTCTTGAAGCCTTTTTGGATGTGTGAGAATAGCAGCAAAAAGTCTATTTTTTAAAAACTCATTTCTTATTACTCAATATTGTGATTTTGCATCTTTCTCTCGCTCACTCTCTCTGTTTGATTGAGTTCGACATCCAGTTTCGAATTCTGGTTTACCAGCACTGACTGCACATGGCTAGATTGAGTAGAAGTAAACATGAAATTGAACTGTTATCTCTTATATTCTTAAATGGTCACTCATCTAACTACTGATCAGGCTCAATGTTGCTTAACTTTGGTGATCTGACGAGAAGTGATATCTACAACACGACTTGACCGTATAAATCATTTTAGCAATATAACAATGTAGATTGTTGCCTAAAATTTAATATAAAAATAGCATTGAGTGTTTCCCTAGATAATAAGCTTTCCTAATTATCTTAGTGGCAAATCCCTGGCACCGGACCAAGCCAGGCAATACTTCTAAAAATGTTGTTATTGTTAATTGATTCAACTTACCATTATTCCAGCATAGATTTGTTGAATGGATTTGCATTTTTTAATACAGTCTTCATGACTATCGACTCTTCCATAAATGAATTCAAGGGCAGGTTTCTTGGTGTTTTCAATGAAGCATCCAAGGTAGCCTTAAAAAAAAGAATTATTAGTGCCATGACATACATGAAAAAATATAAAGAAAATAGTATTAACCCTTTTGACCCTAAGGGGCCGATATATTGGCCTTAATAACCAAAAGCAAAAAAGATACACTGAAATTTCAACCCTAATATGGTTCTTTAATAGAACGGTTCTGAGTGACTATTTAGTAATATTGCTAAGTCAGGATCCAAAGGTGGAGGTTGAAATATGATTGTGTATGTGTCTTTTTTGTCTTAAGTCGCCATGGCCGATATATCGGTTCTTTGGGGTTTAGAGGGTGTATAATAAAAAAAATAATATGATTGAGGAGATGAGCTTGCATTTGCTGATTGCAAGGAATACTGAACAGCCAGAGGAGACTTGTTGTCACACTGCCTTCAGATAGCAACACCAGGGATTAGCAGAATCTAGATTATGCTGATCCAAACTGTTAGAGCTGGAGATAGTAGGGTGAGTGGAAATAAAGGAGATGTAGCACCATACAGTCTTTGGCTGGGATGGAGCTGATTCTGCTTCTGATTCACGAGGAGAATTCTTGTCACTCTAGGTCCAATTAAAATCATCAGATTTAAACCATTTGTCTTCAGTTTAATTTTATACTGTGGAAAATGGCATATAAACCAATACGGATGCAATCAAAACAAGAAAAAATATTAAATTTACTGAAAATTAAATGAACTTTCAAAATTAATATTATGGAATATTTTATAAGTTTATTTGAAAATGTTTTTTCTAAATTAATAGAATTGATTGAAACATATAAAAAAATATTATTTCAATATTTATGATAATTTTGTAAGAAAAATTAATCAATGCCTCTTTTTTTTTGGCAAATATCCGGCCTTTATTTTTCCTATCCAAAATAGAGACAATAGCGCAGTTTCAATCTAAACAAAAATACTTTTTCTCCCTAAAAAGTATCCGACCATTATTTTTCCACACTCATCCCATTTGATTCATGAATTCCAGTCATCTGCCAATCTCTCTACTACTCTCCAGACATGACTCCTTGTGACTTCTGATTGTTTCCGAAATTGAAGATGCCACTAAAAGGATCACACTTTAAGAGAAGAGAAGAGACAAGGTAGAAGGAGACAATGGAGATGAACACCATTCTAAAAGAAGACTTTCAGTAGTAGAAGAATTGATGGGCTAAATTTGTGCATGCACAAGGAGCCTACCTTGAAGGAGATTAAAGTCCAAACCCCATCAGGTAAGTGAAATATTTTTTCTGGTCTAAGGTCGGATAGTTTTTTGACAGAAAAAATTAGAATTAAATAAGAACAATCAGACTACAATACCCTACAAAATCTAAAAAAAATGTTCCAACTTACGTTTTTGACCAATTGCTACAAAAGAAGAAAATTGTAATTACAAGATTTGTAATAGGGTAAGCGAGGAAGTGGTATTGATAGAGTTTTTATCTGAAGAAAAAAAGTTGAATGAGAAAAAAAATGAATAAATAAATAAAAGTCAAAGTTTGTAAATTCAAGGATGGGCCCAGCAAGGCCTTCAAACCCGGATGCAAGTAAACGGGGTAGACGAAAGAAAGAAAGAAGAAAAGAAAGAGATGAATAGAGAAACAAGATTCAGGGGTTGGTGTGAATTTTAACCCTGGAAAGATAGCTGACCAATGACTAATTGACCGGGTCATATAAAGAAGATGAGGGAGAAGAGGAAGAGGAAGAAGAAGAAGAAGAAGAAGAAGAAGAAGAGGTAGAAGCAGAAGAGGAAGTAGCGGAAGAAGAAGAAGAAGAAGACAAAGAGGAGGAAGAAAAACAGCCTGTTGAATTGGGCAGTTGGTTTGGAGATTTAGGCCGGTGAGGTTGGTTGGCAACCCTTGGTCTGAGAGAGAGATGACTGCTATGTTAAGTGGCAAGGTGATGTTGAAATAAAAAGAATGACTCTGATTGACTGCGATTGCACGCAAAACTTTAATAAAGTTATATATTTTTCTAAAAAAGCTGTTTGTTCGTTTTGTAACCTGTAGCGCGCCAAAAGCTATAGTGTTATAAATTGGGATTGTAAAGGAAGAGAAATGAAAGGGTAGTATGTTCGTTATTTTCTCCTACAGTAATGAACGATCAAGGAGTTTGTCTGTAATGATTTGTAGATAAACAACAAATGCAGTGAATGCATTTAAAAGAAATGAAAAAAAGTCTGGTTATGGAAAAAAAGGTTATTTGTACTTATCTTGGAGGCAAATTGACCTCTTTTCACTTCTGACTGAATTCGTTCGCTCTTACTTTTATTTAGATCATTATTTGCTTTGCTTTCCTTTTATTTGTGGTTATTATTTTCATTCTTCTCTTTTACATAGCTGCTGGCAATGAATATATAGTAGTTTTAACTTTCATCCACGCGTGGGCTTAGGATTCAAGTGATCCACAACATTTAGTATGTTAAATCTACTTGGTGAACACCAACCAAAGTTTGGCACAAGGCCATTTTTACGTGCTCATACACGGGATTTTTACATTCGGCGTTACCCTTCACGTAGATGAGATGCTCTTGCGAGTTAACGAGCCACGTCTGCCCAAGGCAGCTAAAGGTGTCTGCAATGGTTTTAACTGGGATTTGAACTTGCGTACTACGATTCAAGAGCCCAAGCTTTTACCAACTTTGCTGCCCTAGTTTAGTATATGTATCAGTTCTGGGACGATTTTCTATTCTTTCGAAGGCCATCTTAAGGTTGACGAGGCGGCTCGCTTCAAATCTCGGATCCAACTCGGACCCAACCCAACTAAATTTTCTACTCCACTGATTTTAGCATTTTTTTGTTGGTCAGAATTCGAAGATAAGGTCTTTGATTTAATTCTCCATTGTATTCAGAATAACAAGGTACCAGGTGCCAAGAACTCCAATTTCAGGTTAATAAGTGCTAATATCCATTTGCGACAAATCCTTGATTCTAACTAGATTTCCTACGGTACAGTTCTAAGGTGATAGTGTGTTTTAATCCCTTTAAGTATCTTTAAGTTTTATAGGGAAACTGCATATCAGCGTTCAACCGTCACTCTAATAATAAAATTTATTATTTTTCAAAAAAGAAAAAAAATATCACTCAGGATTTGGTAACAGCAGTCTAAACATTAAAAATAAAGCTTTCTAAGCTGCACATTTTAGTTAGTATTACCATAAGTAATGAAGTATGATACTTTAGAATAAAAGCCTGTAGAGATGTTTTATTTATTAAGATCAGGTATATCCACGGTGTTTAATTTAATTACCTAAAATTTAACTATTCCACATAAGGATTTACTTGGTTCTTGCTTTTTTCACCCACCCGCTAAGTCCATAACTTAATCTTTCCTAAGCTTTAACTGTAACTACTTTTTTCGTTTTCTTTTTGTTGTTAATTTCTATTATTCATTTTGCTTTAACCGGATTAGGTAAAAACTTGGATGGATTTAATAACAAGCAGAAAAAATATGCTACGCTAAAATCTTTAAAATTTTGAATCTGTTAAGTTTCAATTTACACAATTGTAAACATTTTAACAAAATTATCTGGCAAAGTGAAATCTTAATTAAACTTTATCATTAAAATAACTTTATCAGAATGTTTATCATTGTGCAAATTGCAACTTTTGTATTTATTTAATTACAATTCTTTTTTATCCAATACTGCCAATTTTTTTTTAAATCAAAGATTAAATACGAAATTTAAATACGGAGAAAAATACATAAATATTATCTAAATAGAATAACCAAAATTTTACTTATGAGGGTCGTTCGGCAAATAATGTCTACTATTTTTATTTTGCCCAAATAGATTAGATTGCATTGTCCTGATGATTGAACTCATGCATTTTTAACCCAAAACTTTCATAGCTTCGGAATCAGAAGAACAGATGAATCATTGAATTTCTGTTAAATTACGGAGTTACTTCGTATTTGTTGATTATAAGATAGGA
Source organism: Idiosepius hallami (assembly GCA_034780655.1). Lineage (NCBI taxonomy): Eukaryota > Metazoa > Mollusca > Cephalopoda > Idiosepiidae > Idiosepius > Idiosepius hallami. The sequence goes on along the minus strand of JAUZSX010328168.1, from coordinate 6,200 downwards.
TAGCCTTCTCTTTCCAGTGCCACATTCCCATTCTATCCTTGGGCCCTAAGTTCCTAGCCCTCTCTATATTTTCTCGACGAGATATCAATATTTCCACTGTCCATTACTTTATTGCAGGTCTCTTAAAATCTTGTTTTAGGACAAAAATACAATATCTAATTCTGAAACCCTGATTTTTATTATATTTTTTCTGTCAAAGAAACAAAAGCCCGTTCTAGTTGCCAAACCTTAAATAAAGGAATTATCGACATAGCCACCATTTTTAAATAACTTTAAACATGGTTTGCACTATCCTTAGACAGAGAGGTTTATGAAGGTCATAAAAATATGGCCTTAACCTTTGACCTTTAGGTTAAAAATTAAGGTGTACTATCCATAAATCGGAGAACATCATCATTTCAGGTTTGCTTATGATCGGCCTTGTTGTGTGGGCTGTAGGAGAGAATTAATACATTGGCTATGACTCTTACCGTGAAAAATGGTGTGCACTATTTCTAGATGTGAAACCATCATCGTGCCCGGCTTATGATCAGTCCAGTATGGGTTATAGAAGAGTTGTACCTAAACACACACACACACACACACACACACACACACACACACACACACACACACACACACACACACACAAACACTACTACTTTATATATATTGAGAGGAATACTATATTTATAGAAAAATGAAATGATTAATTCTCAGTCTTATAAGTAAATTAAATTCTGCGCTTAAAAAGTTCTGTATCATTATTTTTTATAGGTTTTATATTCTTTTAATCAGAAAGTGTTTAATGCTATTTGCTTTTCGTCCTTACTAGGCCATACTGTGATTATAAAGGTGATGACTGAAATGATTGATTAATTGGTTGTTCTAGGGTATATTTAAAAAAATCAGTTTCAAAATTATTTTTCACAAATGATAATTATGATTTATAATTGTCCATTGTAAAGATATGCTTGAAGTTCTTGTTTGTTTTTAGTTTCTACCAGATAAGTTATATTTTCATTTTTTGGTATCTTTTTAAACCTTTACTGGGAGTAAATTTTAGTGACGTGAATTTAAGATATCGACGTATTTAAAAATATATTACAGTTAAAAAATTTAGATAATATTTTATCTTCGTATTTTTGGTGTTTTCTATTTGTTTTTCTTCGATTTGATAATAAAACCAAAATAAAACGAATTAACACGATTTATTTTGCATAAAAAATGACTTCAATTTAGGGAGGTGTGAAAAAAATTAACCATATTTCCTTCTATATCTTCATCTCAATTATATCAGCAATATAATTAGGACAGTTTCTCCCAATTATGTTGTAAAGCAATAAACTCTTTTATAAGGTGACTTATTTTTGGATAAATTAATCATTCTGTCCGTCAAAACGTTTTGAAATAGTTCTATTGGCTTTAATGACCACACGTAAAGTTTCAATCTCTAATAATACTAAGGCACACATAAAATTCTATAGTTATTGTAATTTTATATTTTATGGTTTTATATTATTCTTGTAACTTTTATGTTCTTTCAACATAAATAATTTGCGTCATCAAGATGACAATATATATTTTGTTGCAAGCTACTCAACTTTTAAAATAAAAATGTTAGGAGAAATTATTCTAAAATAGATTTAATTTTACTTGAAGATAAAATTATTCAATAAAGTAATTAAAAGATTATTTGCAATAAAAACATGTTTATTATAAATATCTATGAGAGATAATAAGAAAAGATCTTCATAGTTTTATCTGAATTTAAATATTTCCAGACAGAAAACTAAAAATTATTTCAAATGAATCACGGTCTTAAGTGTTTTAATGAACTAGGTTTTTTGAATGAAGAATTCACTTTTTCTTTTCTGGCATGAAAATAAAATGTATGCTTCATTATATCAAATGATATTGCAATGGATATATTCATTTGAGGATATTATTTTGAGATTTCCACTGTATTCAGGCAAAACATTAAACAAATAATGCGAGAATCTACAAAAAAATGAAAAAAACAATAATATCCCTTTTTTATAGAAAAAAATATAATTTTCACTGAAGTTTGTCCCTTAAGATAGCACTAAAAATATTCAATACATTTGACTCTCAGAAAAGAAAGCCTATTTTAGAGTAATTTTTTTCAATGCTTAAGCTTAAGTTTTCTTTGTACACCCACACTTATTTTTGAACATAGACACACGCACGCACATGCTCCCACCTGAACAAAAGCTTACACATATACATATACGTATATGTGTGTGCGTGTGTTAGTGTTTTCCTATTCATTGTATCATTCAAAAACTCTACTCGTTTTAAGCATATTCTTATGCGTATCTTTGTTGCATCTGTGCAAATAGAAAGAAATGATACTCTTTTTTACATGCACTCGCGCAAAATAACCAGTAAGCAAACAAACAAACAAATGCACGCATGGTTTCTTTACATTTATTTCGTTTTTATAAAAGAATGTAAAATATGGAAAAGGCACAAAAATATTACTAGAACTTTATTTTCTTTTTTTTTGCAAAACATTAACTCGAAGAACTATACTGAAGATACCTTCTTAAATGGTAGAATCTAACATAGGATGCAAAAAGGCCCCAAGTGGTTTATTTAAATGGATGCATTGTAGAAAAAGTTTTTTTTAAAAATCATTTTGTGCTTACACTATTTTTACGAAGTTGAATAAAAGCTGTTAAAAGAAAAAAAAATATTACTTAAAAAATCATTCCCGTTCTTTCCCATGAAAAGAAAAAACCGAGGAAACGTAGATTGAAAAAAAAAGAAAAAAAACACGAAAGAAAGGTGTGTTAAATTTGAAGTTAGCATATTGCTTGTACAAGATTATCTTTCTTATCATATCTTTCCTAAATATCATAATTAATAAGCCGAGATTAATAGTATTATCCTTTTTTTGAACTTATCTATCTATCTATGATTATTACTTCTTTCCATTTTACTTAACATATTTAGTGAATCGAGTTTCCTTCTAACTAAAATAAACTGCTAGATTATCAATAGAATTAGTGACTGATATCGAATATGCAATCACACATGCATGTACATGTCCACGCATATACGCATGCACGCACACAAGTAAGTTTGCACGAAAAATAAGGCTATTTCTTATATAACAAAGGTTATGTACCATTTTCATTTTATTAGGATCTCTTCTCTCTCTTTATGACTTACAGTGCACTCAAAAATATCTTCATCCGAGCGATTACAAAAACAGGGTAGATAAGCCCCATTAACGTAATGAAAGTTGCTCATCTAAGTGAAGGACAAACTGATTCCTAAAACAACGAGATTCCAACGGCTCTGAATCGCCATGAATTTTAAATCTATATCGGTGGGAGTCTCAAATACCCAACAGAGTTACTCAAGCTTAACAGGTCAAAGAGAAGAGTCCAGACTAGGGAATAAACGGCTGTCAGCGGCGCGCTTTAGGGCGGCACGAAAAACACGGATTTTTGCAGTCCTCTGCAGATTTATAAAGACGCCGATCGTCTAGGATACCCAATTTCGCGTCAAAGTTGTGTTTTTTTCTTTTCTTCTTCTTCTTTTAACCCTTTGAAACCTAAAGGGCCGATATATCAGTCCTGTGAACATAAGGAAAAAGAAGACACATCAATATTTTGATCCTAATATGTTGCTCTATTGAAACGGCTGTGAATAACTACTTGGTAATTTTCATAAGTTAGGATTCAAAGGATAACTCTGATGCCAAACTATGTTTTGATCCTTCGTGTTTGGTTTTAAAATTGATCTAAAATGGAATTTTTTTTGTCTTTCTAATTTTGCTTGATGCGATTCCTGTCTTCAGTGCCACTTAGAGTTATTAACCATTTCGACCCTAAAGTGTCGATATATAGGCCCTGGCGACCTAAGCGAAATAAGACACATTAATGTTTTGGTCGTAGCATGGTCCTCTAATTGAACGGCTCTGGGAGACTAGTTGGTCATTTTTATAAGTTAGGATTCAAAGGATTAAAGGTATGTTTCACGTGCGTTCTAGCACTGGTTAAGTTAACAGACTCTTGGGAAGATTTAGCAGTGTAGCTGAACATATAGATGGGTATTGATCTATATCCACACCCTCAGATGCTGAAATGTAGAATGTATGTATGGACATTTATACATATTGGCACGCAGGGGATGTAGATATAGCGAATTACCTCTAGACGTTTCTAGATTGACTGTTCAACATGGCGGCTTCTATTATCAGAAAAAAGAGAGAAATCCAGGTCTACGGGGATGTAACTGACTTCTCTACAACATGTACACTCATATGGTTATATTTCTTGTACTGTTATAGCGATAGTTTACTAATTGGATATTCTTCTTTCAATTGTGTTTAGTACAATGATTTATCAATGAAATATATCACATTTTATCAGTGACAAATAAGTACGTTCCCGATTGTGAGGAAAATGTCTGGTCAATGTTAAGACTTTTTGTTTAGCTTTTCTCTCACCCATTTTAAAGTGTTTTGCACAAAATACGTCGTTCTCATATGTAATTTTATTGTTCACAGGACTGTTTCTCTGTTATTTAAGTGAAGATCGGTATTAATTTATGATGTACTTTGCTAGAAATTTTCTGTACGTTTGGCACCGTTTCAACTGAATGAGGCGTATTTTGCTTTGTGAGTTGAATACTCTCTTTAAAGGAACGTTTTCAAATAGGTTGCCCGTTATAAGATATTTGATATGTGAGATGTAGATATTCATAAACTAATTTTCAAGGAAGGATTAACTGAAAACATTACCCAAAGTATTCTTGCCAATTTACATTAAAAAAGAGAAATTGTTTTTAGTAAAAATGTATTATGAATTTTTTTTCTAAAAGTTATTATAAAAATATATTTTATAATTGATTATAAAGTCTAAGTCAACAAATTTATGCTACTCATTTAAAAACTCTTCATAATTTATACAAATCACTGAATAAATTTACTATAGAAAATTGTTTGGTTTAAAAAAATTGTTGAAGAAAAGGATTAATAAATTCATTAGGCAGAGCTTTTTTGAGTTTAACACCCAATCAGCATTCAAACACTGATTTCGATTGATACAATTTTTAAAGATGTTTTTGATACTAAAAATGTTAAAAAACTACAAATTAATTAAGTATTTTTCATTGATATACCTATTATCACATGTATATTCTAGATATCCGATAATAAAAATTATGGAGCCTAAGTATTAATGCATGGTATTTTCTAGGAAAAATTTGCAATTTAGTTTAAATTCTTATTCGTTGTTTTTCAAATACTTTTAGTACGTGTTTGCTGTGTTTTTTTTATTAACTTGCAGTGAAACAATAACTATTGTGTCTACTGTTGAAAAATTCGGCGTCTTTCTTCGGTAGTCCCTTCAGGTAAATTTCTTATGCCTATTTCAGCTATATTTAGGCTGACTTCATGGATAAGTCACATGGGACTAGATCAGATTTTTATGGTATGTTCATTAAGTGATGAGAAAATGTTACGATAGACATTGCTCTGATCTTCCATCAGAACTGTATTCAATGTGCCATATCGGCCATCTTGATATGTGCCAATACTAATGCCAATAGCTTCAGATATCATTATCACAGTTATCCGACGGTATTATATCACTAACTTTGCTCTTCATCAATGTTTTCTACCTTGCATGCACTGTTTGGTGATTCAGATCTGGGTTCATCCTCAACCTGTTCATTTCATAAAGAAAATCTGTTAAACCATAGATAGAAACTTGCTTGAATCACCTGTTTATCCCCATAGGCTTCCTTCAACATTCCACAAGCTTGTTGTTTAGTTTTCTTAAGTTAAACACAAAATATTATGGCCTAACATAGTTCCTTGGTTCCACAGATCGGCAAATCAAATTAGATTGGTTCCAAAACGTGCTCAAACCTACATTGAGAGGAAGTTGTCAGTAAATTATTTTGTAGACTATGTGTATATGTACTTTACCGTGAAGCCTTAGTTTGATTAAACCATAATGTATCTCCTGATACAGAGGCGTAGCTAGAAGGGGGCGCCGGGATACATATGTCCCCGGGCGCCAAGGTACAGGGGCACCAAAATGAGGCATAAAAATTTTCAGAAGGCTAAAAAACCGGACAGTGAAATCAAAAAAAATAAATCTGTTGTAGACTATGTGAATGATCTTTGACAGTGACTGAGTGAGTCATATGCAATAAATTGTATAATATTGCTTATTTTT
>JAUZSX010328148.1:0-11217 GCA_034780655.1 Idiosepius hallami | reverse complement strand
AATGGTTTTGACTGGGATTTGAACTCGCGTAACACGATCTCACAGCCCGAGCTTCTACCAATGCTCCACCGTCCCTGACTAGTTTTATAAATATAGACAATCAATACCCATTATAAAAATGAGAGTAGAAGTCTGAATTACCCGAATAATCAAAACTTGTAAAAAAATGTAGATTAGCAAAATCTGTTTCATTTAATAAATGTAAATGATTAACAATCATTGTAAAGATGAGAGTAAAAGTCAAGTAAATTCAGACAATAATTTAATTGATCAGCAAAGAAATTGTTACTCTGGATGTCTTAGCATTTCAAGTGATTATAGAATTCTTTTAATGAGAAAAAAATATTTGCAATTTCAATTTTCTTTCTTTATTTTGTGTGTGTTGTTGTTGGGTGGGGCATTGCCTCCAATTTGTAGGTTAGGATTCCCTCGATAGCTGAACAATTGCCAAAAAAAAAATTATTTTTAATATGATAGAAAAAAGAAAAAGAAAAAAAAGAGGAGTAAAATGACAGACAGACATGGTTTAGAAAAACAATTTTTCTTAAATATTTTATAAATATAGAATATACTGGAAGCATTGCCTGGCTTCACCTGGACACCGAAAACTTGCCACTAAGGTAATTAAGAAAGCCTATTATCTAGACAGACAGACAGTGCTTTTTTATACTAATTCATTTCTCTTTTTTAATACTCTATTCATTTCTAATACTTATGTTTATACTAAATTCATTTCTGATGTGTTTTTTTAATACTATATTATTTTATAATACTTTTTTAATGAAGCCTATAGCAAGGCTATCACATATATGCAAACTTTAGTGGTTTAAATCGTTTTTTATATAACTATTATAGTTTATTTTTCTGAAGAGCTCGACTTTATAAACAGTCTGTTTTTTTTTATAACTATTGGGGTTTTATTTTCAAAAGAGCAACAGGATTTAGGGTCTCATATAAACACAGCGATCTGATTCTGATAAGTATATAGATTTAAAAAAAAGTACTTTCTATTTACTACAAGGTTGTTCCAAAAGTTTGTAAATACTACTGATCTTTATTTTGAGTAATAATTTTTATTTTTGTCATTCTTGGTCAGTAAAATTTAGTTCAAAATAATATAAGAAAACTTGCTGGCTGATTGTTACAAGCTTCTCTTATTCTTTTTTTTAAACAGCATTAAAACATTTGCCTAAAAACAAAACCAATATATCAGAAAACCTGCTGGCTGGTTGTTAAGAGCTTCTCTCAACCTTTTTAATCAATGTTGATAATACTATACAATAAACATTAAAAAATATTTGGTGAGAAACAAAACCTTTATATCAGAAAACCTGCTGGTTGGTTGTTAAAGGCTTCTTTCACACTTTTTTAAACAGCATTAATAATACTTGCAGTATTATTTTAGAACTATATTCTCACACATAGAAATTGTGACCAATTGGGTAAAAATAAACTTAGTACTTCAACCAGAGATATGGATGTGAAGCCTGAACATTCAATTTAACATTGTATATTAATAAATAATCATATTAACACAACAATACTATACAATAAATATATTAAAAATATTTGGCCAGAAACCTTTTTATCAGAAAACCTGCCTGGCATTAAGGTGTTAATTCATGATTTTTTAGTCATAAATAAAACAACTTGAAAGATTCTATTTTCAAAGACTTCTCTTAAGAGCATAAGTTAGAAAGTTTACTCAAAGCAATAAAATATTACAAGTCAATTACAAATCTTTACCCTCTTATCTTTAATGGATTATTTCAAAGCAAAATGAGAATATAAGCAAAATGAGAATATAAGCATCAAGATAATAAATAATAAATAATGTAGAATATTGAATTTTCAATTTGGAAAATTGTACTATGAGTCTGAAAGTCTATATCACTCTAAATTTTTCGTTCTGTTAGCGACACTCAGAGTGAAAGAAAAGAGAAGAATAAAATTTACTGTTTATGCAAAATTACTATATATATCCATAGTGCACAGTAACTTTCGGGACTACCTGATTACTGACAGAGTGCAGCAGAAAAGAAGCTCATCAAGGAGCATTATCTATATATTATTATACCAACTTTTTTAATTAGTATTATTATTATTATTATTTCTCAGTTGATTGTTGTCGTCCTACTTTAAATATCTGAAAAATCAGATTTTCTTTTAAGTAAAAATCAATAAATTGATGCAATAAAAAAATAAAGTCAATTCACAAATCGAAAAGGATTGACTTTCATTTGGTAAAGAAGAACTCCTATAGTTTGAACTTTAAGTAGTCTAAATTGTGCCAAATTCAGGTTTATACAGTAGAACTCCAATAGTTTGGACTTTGAAGTAGTTTTGACAATGATTCCAAATTAATACAGGTGTACAAAGGGGCCAATACTTTCCTGAACATTAAATTTAGTGCTCTGGTCCCAACAAAACAAACAAAAATAAAAAATATTATAAATGCTTAGGTTTTTATTTTAACTTCTTTATGAATAAATCCCTAAAAATTAAGTAAAATAAAATTCTTTTTTTCAAGCTTAATATTTATATTCTTCATTATTATCCAAAATATACAAATATCATAAGGACAATAGTCAAAATAATGCTTGTAAAATTTCTATCTCAAGGATTGCAAAAAAATAATCAACTTTGGTTTTACTTGTTTTTCTCATCCTGTAGATGAGGAAAAAAAATCAATATGTTAAATGGAAGTGGCCTCCAGATGCAAATTCTTGGTTTATGGCACGAAGACAGATCCGGAGACAAGGAGATATCCTCTGCAATCATCGAGCTAAGGCCGCTTGCAGAGCTTGTGGTGTGGGTTGGTCAGAGCTGGTTAGAATCTCAATAAATGAAAGAAAGGTGTTTGCTTTATTACAATAGTCCCTACAAGTGAAGACAAAAAGTTATTACCAAAAGATCAATCAACTTCCAAAGATTCTGGAGTTTCTCATTTATATCTAGTGTTCATACAAATATCAAGGATTCTGAAAAATAATTTCCAAATGAATTTGATATAAAGATGAGAACTACAGTCACCATAATAAATATAGAAATTATCAAGCTTCATCACAAGGATTCCAAAAAAACAATTTCTAAGTGAATTCAACAAATATAAAGATGAGGACTATAGTCTGCATAATAAATATTAGATATACAAATTATCTATTAAGGATTCTTAATCAGAAGAGTAAAATTGCCTATATTTAAAGTTAGAATGCTCAATATTATTGATAGGACATGTGTAGTAGAAAAGCGTAGACACAGGGTTGACAGCCTTTTGTGCGGTCATTAGATCAAAAGAATGATCTTCACATAGATGTGTTACTCTTCCAAGTCAACAAGCTCCATCTGCTTCAGACAATTTAAGGTAAATACAATGGTTTTGAATAGAATTTAAACTCATGTAATACGATTCAGGGCCCAAGCTTTTACCAATGCTCCACCGTTACTGCCCTTAATCAATTGTTATTTCAATACTAACGTACAAAATGAATGCTGAAATTTTTGCTACCTTTGTTCCTGTTGTTTTATTTTTAATCTAATAACTGCATTTGGTATGAGCGCGGAGAATGGATGATTTGATTAAATACAGAGGGAAAATTTAACCCAACCAATCACAGAGCAGAATGATGATAACTTCCTTATATAAAAGCCCTTTTTAAGCAGATTCTCTACTTGACCAATTCCCGGACTAGATGTGACTGCTGCAATTATTGCTGTTCGATTTTCTAGTATTACCGCTATGACCACTGCTGCTGCTACTGCTATTACCATTACTAGCCTTTAGTACTGCTGTTATTTTGGATAAATTACCACTAAAACTGATTTCCTTTTATTGAAGTCCAGAATTTTTACCAACAACAATGGCACAGGACCCAAGATTTAAAAAATCTGACCAATTAAAATTCAACTTTTTTTATTCAGTACAACAATATTCACTACCATCAATGAAGTTTTTATAAAAGATTGTATTGTTGAAATTAAATTCTCATGAATATGCAAAACGAGCAATTTGGGAAAAATAGTATAACATCCAGGGAAGATTGGTATTCATTTACTTTTTATTTTCTTCTACCCTAACTGTAGATCACAAAATAAAAAATCTAGATCAATATAGACCTTTAGGCTCACAAACTACAGTGTGATGCTCAGAAGAGTATTGGGATTCATATGTCTATTTTTGTTTTTCAACATAAAGACCTTTGAGTTCAAAGCCTATAGTATGCTGCTCTGGCATGTATCGGCATTTGTTTAACAACTTTTTATTTTCTACCCTAAGTGTAGATCACAGAATGAAAAATCAAGAGAGATATAAACCTTTCAACACACAGTCTATCTAAATATGTAGGACTTCAACCTCATTATATTAAAATAAAATATTTATTCTAAGTGACCGATAAAAGCAAATAGAATAATTTACGTTCGGATAACCCAAACTAAGTTATTCATTTTATGCAATAAATCTCAACTTTTTTTTTACTCGTGGACAGCTTTTCCTTTCTTTTTTTCTTTTTTTTTTTTGGTCAACTCCTTATTGGACATGAGAACAAATTTTTCTTTTTCACAAAGATAAATATTAATTGTAAGGTTTTAATTATCAAAGAAATGGTATATAATTAAGCTTTCTTTTTAAATTAAAACTAATTTAATTAAAAAAAAACTATTCTATAGTAGTAATAATATTTACAATATTACAATGTTCCATCCATTTTCAAGCAACTCAAGTTCATGGCTAACGAAGTTCCCCCCCCCAGGCAATTAAATTCTATGCATTATTATTTATGTACACTGGTTAAAAATATTGCCCATTTTTTTTTTTGTCACTTGACCTCCAGAAATATTACATAGACTCTTGGGATCCATATGGACCCTGGTTAAGAACTGCTTATTTTATGCAGGACATTAAAAAAAGATTTAATAAGTCTCTCTTTAATCCTCAGTCATCTTCTGATCCCCCCCCAATTTATAGTGTATTTCCTGTGGACCACAGAAATATTAAATTGACTCATGGGATCCATGTGGCCACAGGTCGAGAACTGCTTATTTTATGCAAGACATTAAAAGGAGATTTAATAGGTCTCTCTTAAATCCTCTGTCATCCTCTATGTTCAGTTTGGATCCAGATTGTCTAATTTTACTCAAGAACTAATCACCATGTGACACAGTTTCAAATATTAGCAAGTCACCATGGCATCACCAAAGGAAACGGTAACAGCAGCAGCAGTGGTGGTAATAAGGACTACGATTGTGCAATACAATGTCGTAGAAACGTTAAGAATTAGAGTCATTCAACAACATCTTGACAGAAATTGTTTTGAAATTTATGAGAAAGAAAAAAAGTTAATTGAAAATTTAAAACCGAAAAAAAAAAAATTAAAAAATAAAAACCTTGTTTATTAGTTTGTATGGCATATCAACCATTTTTAAGTCATTTAATGCCGATTACAATCATTGTATACACAGTTTGTTTTTTTTAATTAACACAGTGTTCGCTATTTAACCCATAGCTGGACAGAATGTAGGGATTAATACCTTTTCCAAGGGTATTAGTCGAATTACGAACCAAAATAGAATGACTGGAATTAGAACTCATATAATACAATTCTGAAGTCTGACTACCTACCCACTAGTCTATATGGACTTCCCCCACTAAGGACCATGTAATACCCAGGTTAGTGTCTGGAGGCATGGTTAAAACCACTGGGTCAGATTCACCCTTAGTCTTTGGTTCGACAGACATCTACATATACAGATGAGGACCAGTTGTAAAGTTCAGATTCCCAAGTGAATCGCGTGTGTTCATTTGTTGAACTGGCTAACACTGAAGAGCTCAGAATGTCAAGATGATTGCAAGACAAAACCTAGCTAAGAATACTTCCAGACACATGAAGTATAGCTGTTTCAATTTTCAAGAAAATTCAACCGTTTCTAAGTACTAAACAAACACAGACAGAGTTTCATTTAGGTTTTGTATATTTTGGCAGAATTTCGTCATTCCTGCATGCTTGTTGAAGAGGATTTTTATTCTTCTGTTTATGACCTTTCGTTGTATTTTTTCTTTTTTTCTCTCAAGATCCTTAGCTATGGGGTCCAGAGTTCCTATGTATTCCCCTAGTGTACCAAATGTCTTTTTGGTCTATCTTGACCATTATCTATTCTTAATGATTGTGTTTTTTGCATTGCTTATGAATTATTTTCCCCACTCGTTTTACCCATTAAATTTTCCTGATAATCCTTGTAGGTCACCTACCTTGTAACTTGGAACTTTTCTCCCTCTAAACATTTTTTTAGATACCATCTCTCTCTCTCTCTCTCTCTCTCTCTATCTCATAAATATATGTGGGTAGGGGGTTCATGTATGTACTTTAGAGTGGGTTGATTTTGGAACTATAAAAAAAATAATCCAAGAAAAGTTACAAAAATCATTAGAAATTAATCCACAATTTTTTTTTTTCCAAAACTTTGTATTTTATTACAGGAGTCGAATTTAAAAACATCAAAATTTGCATTTTTGGTCATATCAGTGTCTCCAGAAAAATTAACACTGAGATTTAACAAAAATAAATAAAATAAAATCTATTAAATAATGAATATTTTAAAGTTTGTTACCTAATTTTATATCTAATTTAAATAAAATGAACAATAATAAATTTGTTTGGTTTTCAAATCGATTTCGAGGCCAAATCTGGCAAAAATCAAGAATTTTTCAGTAAGTTTTTTTTATTTAAAAAATTTCAAGTATGAAAAAACTGTTAGAAATACAGTTTGATTTGTTTTTAGTTGTTTTTTTTTCTTTTTGGTGGAGAATGATTTCTTTCATGATAAATTAGGTTAATTCAAAAACATATCTTCTCAGTGTTTAAAAAAAAATTTTAAACAAGAATCACCACTTGTAAAACGCTGAAATGATTTATATAGTCAAGTTGCATTGGAGACATCGGTTCCAGTCAGATCACCAAAGTTAAGCAAAATCGAGCCTGACCAGTAGCAAGATGGGTGACCATTTAAGAATACCAGTGTTGACAGTTCAATTTCATATTTTCTTCTGTAAATATAGTGCCTACTTGATCTAGCCACGTGCATGCCCGTGAATTCAAAAATATATATATATTAGATATAGAAGAAGAATAGTAGCAAAAAAATGATAAAAATGAGAGTGAGAAAATAATATTTAAAAAAAAAACTACACACACACACACACACACATATATATATATATATATAGTAATATATATGTATGTGTATAAACATGTATATTTATATATATATATACACACACACACACAAAGGTTTTTGGTCTGAGTAATGATAGAAAGGTAACTATAGCAACAATAGAAAGGAAGGTCACTTAATAGCCTGATAGCCATCTTGCCTTGTTGTAGTGTACATATCTGTTGGCTACTGTAACATGTCTAAAGCAAAATAAAAACAACAGATAAAGAATGTTGATTGGTTGCAACGTTTTACAGCATCTTAAGCCATTTCAGTTTATTTCTTGCAGAATCAAGTTATCAGAAAAAAAATCTAATTTTATTAAAGAATTTTTCATAGAAAAACAATTTCCAGAAAAATCTGATTTTGTTGAAACATTCTTCATAGAGAAACAGTTTGTAGAAAAATTTGGTTTTGTTGAAACATTCTTCATAGAGAAAGTAGAAAAATTTGGTTTTGTTGAAACATTCTTCATTTGAAGAAAATTTGAATGAAAATTTGATTTTTTAAATTCACTGTGAAATCGTTTTTAGGAATCCTTGAATAAAGGCTTGATAATATTTGCATCAGATTTTTAAACCGTTGTCCTCATCTTTATCAACTTTACAATCCTTGAGAGAAGGCTTCATAAACTTTATCTATCAATGATAAGAAAGAGGACAACAGTCTGAAAAATAGATGTATAAATCAAGCCTCATCTCAAGGATTATGAAAATGACAATAATAGGGATGAGGACAGTCCAAAAAAATAGATGTGAAAATTATCTAGCTTCATCCCAAGCATTGTGAAGGTAACAATAATAAAGATGAGAACATCAGTCCAAAAAATAAATGTACAAATTATTAAGCTTCATCTCAAGGATTGTGAAAGTAACAACTATAGATATGAGGACAACAGTGCCAAAAATAGTACAAATTATCAAGCCTGATCAAGAGTATTGTGAAGGTAACAATGATAAAGATGAAGACAACAGTGCAAAAAAAAAGTACAAATCATCAAGCCTCATCTAAAGTATTGTGAAGGTAACAATGATAAAGATGAGGACAATAGTCCAAAAAGTCCAAGTAGGCAAATGAATGCATAAAATCAAAAACCGAAAAGAAGAGAGAGTGGAATAAAGAATTGCTAGCAATAAATTTCGATTACAGTCGGAAATTGGAAGATACGGGACTCTGATGAACTGCCAACAGATGAAATGGATATTGTGCTGCTAACGAGGAGAAAGGACTTGGAAGAAGAAGAAGGAGAAGAAGAAGAAGGATAAGAAGAAGAAGAAGGAGAAGAAGAAGAAGAAGAAGGATAAGAAGAAGAAGGAGAAGAAGAAGAAGAAGAAGAAGAAGAAGAAGAAGGAGTGAAATCTGAATAGGTCATTTGATGAAAGAAGAGGTGAGTGAGCAGAGAAACGTGGGGAGAGAGAGATAGAGAGAGATATAGATATATAGATAGATAAAAGATAGAGAGAGAGAGGCTGAGACAGAGTAATGGAGAAATACAGTCAGAGAGAGAGAGAGAGAGAGAGAGTGTGTGTGTCAGTAATAAAAATAGAGAGAGACTAAGATATAAATATATTGAGAGAAAGAGATAGAGATACATAGATAGAGAGAGATGCATAGACAGAGTTACATAGAGAGACACAGTGATATAAATATATATATATATATATATAGAGAGAGAGAGAGAGAGACACACACACACACAGAGACAGAGATTTTGATAGATATAAAACAAAGATAGAGACCGAGAGAGACAGACAGAAAAGACAGGGACAGACAGAGAGAGTGAGACAGATATATATCTAGAGAGAGAGACAGGTATAGTGTGAGAGAGAGAGGGGGGGAGACAGCAATATATATATAGAGAGACAGAGAGAGAAAGAGACAGATATAGATAGATAGACATACAGAGAGATATAGAGACAGAGAGAGAGAGAGAGAGAGAGTAGTTGATACAAGAAAACCTATCAGTAGAGAGAGAGAGAGGGCAAGTTTAGGTTGTCAGTCGGTGGTTGAGTGATTCAGAAAAGAGAAAATAATACGACACAAGTTGGAATAAGTCCACGGAAGAGAAAATGAAATTGGAGAGAAAATATCGAACGACAAGAATCAAAGCCATACACTCTTTTGAGGAAGACCTTTTTTTTATTTAAGAAAAAATAAACAAAATAAACAAAAAAGGGGTGGGAATTAAAAACAATCTTGTAAAAGTACATTGATTCCCTCCCTCCGGCCAACAAATAAAAAAAATAAAATTAAAAAGATACTGTGGCAAAAATGTTTTCGCACTAAGCACAATATGGAGGGGGGCAACCTGGAAAATGCAAATGGTGGCGTCCCTGATTTTGGCTTAAGATACTGTTTTGCCAATGCGAACTCTCATTGTTCGTATACAGGTGAGGAAGTACTTTTCTGTATACAGGTCGTATGATGAACATAGGAGGACAGTCAGTTGGAGAATTCCCAAGGACTGGTGGTTTGTGTTTATTGCGCTGCTATGTTTTGTTCCACACCATGGATGTCGGTTGAACCTTTCAGTTACAGATACAATATTTCTTAAATATTATGTGCAAATGACGATTATCAAAATGGTTGTTTTCAACGTTTAATGACTGAATGCTGTAAAAAGACAAAACCAAAACAAAACAATCATTTTTTATAAGTGCCTTTCTTTTTTCTAAACGTTCTTTGAATAACACCAGTGGCACCTTTTTTAATAGCGTATCAATCTTTTTGGTCATTTAATGCCGGAAACAATTTCTGGTTTTTCAATTACCAACATATTTGGTGGGTTGGTTTTAGGTCAAATCCTCCATTTGCAAAAAGGTCCAATTTGCCATAAACCCCATGTCTAAAAAGATTGATAAGTGATGGAAAGACAAAACCAAACCAAACCAAAAAGAAAGACATTTATCAAAAATAATTATTTTCACAATTAATTGAGCAAAAAGTTTGATATGCCATAAAGAAAAAGAAAAATAAAACCAGACCATAAAGAAAAACATTTATCAAAAATTGATTTTTTTCAGCATTAAATGACCAAAATTGCGGCTTTTTCACCAATGGACAATTTTGCATATTTGTATAATCCTTTGTGGACATTAAAAAAATTTGGACATTATTGTCGATGGGTGAAATTGAAATGGGGTTTATGGCCAATTGGACCTTTTTGCAAATGGAGGATTTGACCAGAAACCAACCCACCAAGTATGTTGGTAATTGAAAAACCAGAAATTGTTTCCGGCATTAAATGAGCAAAAAGATTGATACGCTATTAAAAAAGGTGCCACTAGTGTTATTCAAAAAACGTTTAGAAAAAAGAAAGGCACTTATAAAAAATGAATGATCTTGGAATTAAATGACAGAAAAGGTCAACATAAAGCTGTAAACCACAAGCCAACCCACCAACCACATTTTTGGTAATTGAAAAGCCAGAATTCAGAAACACAAATTCTTGGAAACAGACCGAATTGCACAGAGGACAATTTTGCAAGCCAAGCACAATGCAGCCGAGCTATTGGGGGACGAAAGACAATCCAAAAAAATGGAAGGGAACTATTTGTGCTACTACCACTACTACTACAACCTTTAACATGTTCCAACTCTCAGCAAAGCATCCAGGCAAGAACCATCGTACAACATCCCAAAGAAGGATAATTACTAGAATTAATTTTCAACCCTCTCCCCCTCTTTGATCGACTTAACCCTAGGTTGTCATATCAACATGATTAATGCCTCCTGGCATCTGGAAAAACAAAAATAAGGCTTTGGCATTGCAAACAAAATAGCAAGGTGTACAGACATTTCATCACTCAACATTTCATCACCGTAGTATTAATCACGGAAAATTAATCACTAGACTTTTAATCACATGATTTTTTTCATCCTGTGGATGCTTAATCCCTGAAAGAATTTTAATCACTTGGAGATTTTTGAAAGCAAGGTGTACAGACATTTCATCACTCAACATTTCATCACCGTAGTATTAATCACGGAAAATTAATCACTAGACTT